>BJBW01000392.1:10823-91191 GCA_004320125.1 Scolopax mira
GCCTGTTTTTTTCCCCTTCAGTGACAGAAAGACACCAGGCCTGATTTTACTCCACTAATAGTTTTTCCAGCCAAATCCACTGATTTCCATAGAGAAGAGTAGTAGAAGAAGTATCACTGTTTCAATAGTAGAAGAATAAGGACTGTTTTCCCAGCCTGAATTAAACAGAGATGGATTTAAAAGCCCTGGGACCAAAGACCTACAAGTCCTACGATACTTGGGTGCAGATCTGAACGTTTTAATCTATCATTCCAGGAAGTTTTTGTCCTTGTGGGGAAGTGCTGGAGCTTTACCGCATCACATTCCCCACTCCATGTGCATCACACATCATTTGGCCGCCTCAGACTCAGCCCGTATCAAAACTGGGTGTTAAAACATCTCACAAATAGCTGCATAGTTATGGCCAAATATACCTGAGGCTGCAGCAACCCAAAAAGAGACTGGAGTAGACACTTGTACCCAGTAGTTTCCTTGCTCACCTACAGGTGAGAAAATCAACTGTATGGCTAAGTGCAGCCCAATTCCATCCTGGTATTTGAAATGAGACTTTTAGGATTCGTTTTCAAGGTGAGAAACTACAACCAGTAAAATAATATTCGAATACCAAGACACCAACCAAGCCAAAGCATTCACCACAGCCCCGTACTGAACGCTCAGGAGAACAGAATGGATGATCCACCAGAAAGACACAGACACATCCCACCAGAGGACTTGGACAGTCCGAGATAAACCACTCACTGCATTGGCTTTTCCCACGGGAACTTTGGTTTCTAAAATCCTCATCTAACACCAGAGTTTCATAAAACAGGCTAAAAACACAGTGGAGCAAAGAACACACGTGGCTTTTGTACCTGCTTTAAGATGATGATTTAAGAACCAGGGCAGGGCTGGGAGCACTGACTCCATCACGGCCACCGAGCAGCAGGGAAACCCTCTGAAAACTGGTTTTTCTGCCGCCGCTGCACGGCCCTTCTTCAGCATCTCTTTCCTGCTGTATTGATCTCTTCTTGAACATCCTGCTCCTCCAGATGCAAAGCTGAAGTCTTCTGCCCATCTCTCAAGAGATTATAACTAATTTATTTTTTTTTAGCAGTCTACACCATCCAAAGACTTTGCCCCCCATCTACATTTACTTTTACGGACGTTTTCTCTGCTACAGAAATTCCGTATTATTTATGCTGAAATAATACTGGCCAAATCCCAACCTTAACTCGTGTTTATGACATCCATGGGGAAGAGAAGCAAATGGT
Source organism: Scolopax mira (assembly GCA_004320125.1). NCBI lineage: Eukaryota > Metazoa > Chordata > Aves > Charadriiformes > Scolopacidae > Scolopax > Scolopax mira. Next base: position 12,074 of record BJBW01000392.1, read on the forward strand.
TGTTGGTGGTTTTGCCTGGCCACGATGGCTACAGCACGCTTGTAAATAAAGCCCATGTAGTTACAAAATTAAACCGTCTTAAAAACAAAAGCAAAAGGAGGATGATTCTCTATGGTCTAAGTGAGGAGGAAGTTACAAAAGCTTAACAAAGGAGGATTTACTTAGTTTGTCCTCGTTTCCTCCCTTCCCTGCTTGTTTTTTATCTGCCCTTCCTCACCTCTTCGTTTTCCTTTACCCTCCAGGACAAAGACAGACCCCGAGTCAGTAATTCAGCCGTACAAGAGCCAGTCCTCTGAAACAAATCACAGCCACAGCACTTAAAGCTGTAAAAGCTCTCCTGTACTGCCAAAAACCTCCAGCACAGTTTCCAATTAGTTAAAAAATTATCATTTTGTACTTAGAGCCAGCTTTGACCAGAATTATGAGATGCAGGGAACTGAAATACTTCCCTCCCACTTCCACAGCCTCCTTTGTGCTTCCTGGGAAATCACAGCGGCCAGAGCCCTGACGCTGTTGCTTGGACCAAGTCGGTGAGGTCAAAGCCCCAGCAAACCCCCAAAATTAAGTGACTTTTAAGAACTGAAATAGTACCATGCTCAGTCCAAAACCATTTAAGCAGTTGTGTAAATTCAGGACTGTATCTTAACGTTATCAGCAAGAAAAGCGGTTTGGGTCTGGTTGTCTCTCCTCAGAAGACAATTCAGTGAGATCAGTAAAATTTGAGTATTTCTATATAAATAAAAATAATACAGCAAGCCCAGTCGCTCCTTCAAATTGCTAGTAATTGGTTGTTCGTGCTCATTTTGTTATTATATTCATTATTATCTTCTGCAAATACAATCCGAAATGAATGAGGAGATAACCAACAAGAAATTTAACTTGTGGATCAGTTTAATACATTTTTGTGTATCAAGGCCATCAGCAAATAAAACACAGCAATATCTCTAAGGAGCTGACAAAGAGACAGATAAAACATCCCAATGCTGAAGAGAGTAATTCAGCAGAAATTATGCTTGAACTGCCTGGAAACACCGATAACACCGATCATTTCTGTTGCCTGAGCCCAAGTTGCTGAATTCAGGATGAATTTTGTATTTTAGTAGTCCTGGCTGAGCCAGTCGGTGAGAATAATGTGTTAGATTCTTGCATTCATGCTTTGTGAGAGTAGAAAAAACAGACAAAGCCACAATAAACATGATGCAAATTATCTGTCTCGTGGACAGTTCTGGTGCCTGGAGCGTTATCAGGCAATTCCCATTACTGATAGGGGAGTTCTCAGCCACCGTCCTGCAGCTTCAGACAAGCCAAGTATGTAACTCAAATGGACAATGAGGGCCTACAAATATTCTTAAGAGGATCTCTAATTATTACTGTAATACATTTCCTATCATCCATGGCACAAACAACCCATCCTAAAGCACTGTCCTGGTTTGTGCTTCCCGGGAAGTCACAGCGGCCAGAGCTGTGATGCTGTTGCTTGGACCAAGTTGGTGAGGTCAAAGCCCCAGCAAACTCCCAACATTTGAAGGGCTGACTTCACTTTTAAGAGACTTTTAAGAATCAAGCCAGGACAAACACCATCACCAAAAAAAAGAATGTTTGAGATCTTACTCCACATTGTCTCCCAGCTCCAACAAACCCTGGAAGCAGTTTATATCTCATCTCCACCTTTGCACGCTCTTACTGTTTCCCTCTTTGTCTCGCACACATCGAACCCAAACCACTTTTCCTGGTGGCCTGGAAGGAGCCGTTTGCACCAGTTTGCATCAGCTCCCATCCTTCTCCTGCAATCGTCATGTCTGATGGGAAGGGGAGACTTTGGGAGATGAGATTTGGAGCATTCACACCCATGTTCAAACTTAGGGCACCTTCCCCTCCCATCAAGAGTTTGGCTCTTCCTTCATGTTACTTATTTCAAAAGCATCTTAGAACCAGCTTTGGCTAAAGAAGTTCTACCACGTGAGGGACTGTTATTCACTTGCAGTGAGTAAAGCACAGCATTTTGCTCTACTAATGTCACTTTTCTGGGGTGACTAATGCTGATTTTTTGTATGAGCCGTTGCTCTTGCAGAAGTCAAACTGGTTTGTGCACTTCTCTGTTCTCACCAACATCAGCAGGCTCAGGTCTAACCCAGAAACTCTTCACAAAGGTGCTCCTCAAGAAGGGGAAAAAGACACAGCCTTTATTTCTTGGTGACGGTTGACAGCACCAGAGCACAAATACCAATCTCCTAGACTGATAGTCCTCACCAATGAACATCCTGCTTTCAGACCCAAATTGCACCACTTAACACCCTCCCCAGGCTTGTCTGCACATAACCCTGATGCCAGCAGAAGGAGCTGACAGGGTTCCAATGCCTTACAACCACTGACCTCGGGAAAGTCACTCCTGGCTGTCATCTCCCCTTTGTGGTGAGCTCCAGCCCAGGCTCCACAAGGTGTTTTCAATAGGATGAGATGATCTGCAGTCCCCGGGGAAGGGAAGGATCCACACACCTTCCACTGCTCCAGCTCCAGCACTGGGGTGCTTTTCCCTCACCTGCGCCCCAAAACTGAAGGTGAAGGAGCAACGCTCAGAGGTGGGACCCACTCACTGCATTTTTCCTCTCCACCTTGAAAAATCTAGGATGACAAAGGGAAGAAGCTGCAGCTGCTGGAGATCCCTGCAGCCTGGACAGGCTCTCCATCCCCAGCACCGCTCTCTCTCTCTTGAGGTCTGACAGTTTCACCAACCCCTTGGCCGAAGCTAAAGAACAGAACTGATTATTTTTTTTCCCCTGTCATTCAATGGTTTGTTGTTTGTTTTTCTTCCTGAACACCCACAAGAACCATTGATGCTTAGCAAAGAACAATTAAAAGTTAGTATTCGACAATAACGCAGATAAGGAACTGTCTTTAAGCTCTTGTTCTTAACAGCTTGCTATTTAAATTATTTAAGAGAAAGTCCCATAAAAATGAAAAAAGCCTTGCAGTGAAAGTACGCTGGCTTTTGGACTCTGGGAAGAGAGTACAGTATAAGCAAAACTGGTTGTGATTCTCCTAGCAACACCCTCAGCAGCAGCCTCGTACCGCGGGTACCAGCCCTGACTCTGACAGACTTGCACAGATTTACACGGCAAAAATAATGCTCATAAACCTTCCCTCAGATTTTCATAGTGGCAGTAGCTGCAGAGCACAATAAGAAAAATAAACATCATTCTTTTCATAGTAATGTTATTTTTTCCAGGGCACTAAATCCTAGCAAATGTTTGAGGTTATAACAACACTGTGAATTGACAGGGAATTTCTTCTGACACTGCATTTGTTCCAATATGAATTTCAGAGTTATTAGCTCTGAGCTCAGACCAGCTCAGTTATTATTTTTAATGCAAATGTAAACCTCCTGTTAGTGTTACTGTTAGTTGCAGAAACATATTATGGGAAAAGCAACCCTTATTGTATTGAATTTTATTACATTGAATGGATTCCTTTTAATTTCAACAATATAGGAAGCAACAAAAGCTCAGTATTATTAAAATTTGTGTTCAGAACACATAGTAGACATGCTAAAATTACAGAAGATAGCATATACCAGCTGTGCATTCAGGGAAATTGTTTTGCTTTGCAAGGAAAATTTTAAAATTAAGTATTTTATCCCACAACAGATTACTGTTTTATCTGAAATTCTACAGGCTTATTAAATCATACATTTTATTTGTTACCACTTAGTTCTAAAGCTGAAGCTCACAAAAACATTTAAATGCATTTATTGTTTATCTCAGCCATTAGCTAGGATATGGTTTTTATCCATCATTCCCACAGAGCCTACCAATGGATGGGAAAAGAAAAAAAAAAAAGAACAAATCAAATACCATATGATCATGTTTATACTAAAGTAAGACTTTCAAGGCAATTACGAATCTATCACATGTCATCACTGAAACTACATGATGGATAGAGCCTTTTTTTTTTTTTTTGTTTTGAGATTTTACTAATAACCATCACAATTCTACCAACAGATTGTAGTTTACAGTCCAGTGCATTATTTCTAATGGGTCCCAAAGCTGATTTTTTTTCAAGAGAATTAACTTAAAAAATGAAGGATCAGGCTAGATAGTAACTTTGTTTCAGTCTATGGGAACGACTCATTTTTGTCAGTGAAAATATAACCCCCCTTCACCAGCTGTGATCCCGCAGGGAGCACACAGGACACACAGGAGCTTGCTTTTCTGGCACACACAGCAATAATGGAGACGAGAGACCTCCAAGCACCTCCAAACCATGGGCTGAAAAAGCAGCAATTTAGGCAAAGGTAGTAATGTTCTGTAATTCACTGAAGTGGCACAAACTTCTCAAAAGAGGGAGATTATAAAGCTAGGGCAAGTCACCCTCTGCTTGCTAAAATACAAAATACATAAATGCAGCAGGAAGAATGAATCCAGCATTGAGCAATAAATAAGGGAGAGAGAAGTTTTCAAGAGAGAAAATTCAAGTTCAGAGCCTAAGGGTTTCAAGAGAGATTTAAAAATAAAAACAAGTACTAGTTTGACATTTACCAGCACTGCTAACTCTATTATTCTACATGAACAATTCTGACAAAAGGAAGACAGGCTGGTCCACCACATCAGTTTTGTTTCTCAGTAGATCTATTGGGGGTGGATCCTAATAAAAGTCATCAATACTTTTTACACCGCAAAAGCTGAGCATACCTGCACCCTTGAATTTATCCAGAAGTCATAGTTTATCCTCATACCTGTGTATTAAAACTCTATGAAACATTTCTAACATAGGAAAAGTTTCTGCAAACAACTAATAATTCATAACTAGCTAAATTCATTGAAATTTTCCAGCATTGTTATCAGTACAGTTTTGTTTAACAGACATTGCTGACTCATATTTAGGATACTACTACAGGATTTTTAAGGTTGCATCCTAACAACATGGTCAGTTAGTCTAGTAATTGAATTCCTTTTAATAGACCTAAATGAATTTAAAGAGAAGTCAAAATGTCTGAAAGTTGAAGAAATAACACTGTATTAGAAGCAGTCTGTTTAACTCAAAATTAAGAAAACCATCCAGTTTAGGTGTCAAACCCCTCCAGCTGCTCTCGGGGATTTACAGGACGGGGCAGTTGGGATGGCACGGAACAGGCTTCCATCTTGTATTTGGTTACAGGAAGTAAATCCAAGTTTCTTTCAAATGTCTATGTTTAATGATAGAAGTATATTATAGTCTATGTATACACTTAGAAGATGACTTATAGACATTGAAAAGTTTTGGAAAAAAAAGGATCATTACATTTTATGATACTATATGGTCATATAAAAAGGGCTTAGGAGGCAGGGGGATTTTCCAGGAGAAAGTATAGCCTCCATATATTCAGAAGCCTAAAGATGTTGCAAAAATCACTAATGAGCCTTCCTTGACATGGGAAAGCCCAATTATTTGCAGTTCCTTCTATTATTTGTCCTTTAAGCTATTACATACATGCACAAAGCACCTGTGTACTCTTAATATGTGCACAGAAGTTTGCAGCTGCATCTCTAATGCCTTCATTTGGTCTGAAAATGCAGAGACTGAAATCCATGCTTTTCATCTGCATTTGGAAGTTGGAAAGTTTAACTCCAGTCTGCTTATTAACACATCTAGTCTTTGATTATACTTCTGTATCATAAAAGAAAGAGAAATAAAGTTTAAATTACAAGGTAAGCTACAAATCACCTTTTTCTTCATTAACAATCAGTCTGGAAATTCAACACTAGAGTTCCCCTTATGGTGCAGTGACTTTGCAGATCTTGGGATTAAGAGTGGAGGTTCCTGCAAACATTTCCTTATGTACCTGAGCTTTACTTGCTGACACGGGCTTGGACAGGGCTGTCTGGAACCCACCACTCCTTATAATTGAAGGGGGAATGACATAAAATAGGTCTCCTTCCTAGAAATGCCCATCACATTGCTGAACCGAGGGGAAAAAATCTGGTCAGCATCAATAAATGCAGAAGTGAAAGGAATTAATTGAATAAAATATGCTATGGAGAACATGAACTAATAAACATGGTGGTTTTCATAACTTACCCTAAAGATTTTATATGAACTTAAGGCTTCCCTGTGCATCAGTTTATTATTATTATTATTATTTAAAAGCTTATTTCCATATTCAAATATAAGGGAATAGTGCTTAAGGGTAATCAGCCAGACGTTTATAAACAAATAAAGTCTAAAAAGTGAAAAATAAGATCTGTGATTACTTAAAATATTTAGCTTAGCAAATCACTGCACACAATCAGGGTTTGTTTAGAATAACGAGACAAAAACTTTAAATCTCTTGGTGCATTTAACTGGCATAGGCAACTAAAATTCCCATTCAGAGCCTTTCCGAGCCCCCTGGTGCAGTTAGCCATAAACTCTGCAAACTGAGAAACTCCATCTCAGTAGTTTCCTAAACTATCTCAAAATCTTCTGTGGCATTTCACAGCCACAGCCACATTTTCCATACACCAGCCCTGCCTCCTGGTCCGGAAGCCGGGCAGTGGAATTAGAGATACACAGCACAGGGAAAGGAAAGGAAAGGAAAGGAAACGTGTTATGAGATTTCCCTTTCCACTCTCCGGGTGCAGGTCCAGGCTGTGCCTGTTCCCCAGGAAACCAGGATGGATGCTGGAACCAGCAAGTTGCAGGTTGACCCATTAAGAAAGACCTCCCAGGAGATGACGCTGTAATTGCTAGTGCCTCAGTAAGACAAAATTGGAGTCAGCAGCTTATCCAAAACAAAAGGGAAGCACAACAAGGAAGTATTATATAAACCCTTCCCCGTTAAATATTTAACTCACAATCAACTGTTTGCTCCATGGTTCTTTTATCAGATGTGCTCATCTAGTTCTCCTTGAAGATGCTGGGATCCCAGCAAGGCTTTAAAAAAAAAAATCTAGTTCTTTTGGTTGTTGTCCTTCTTAATCAGAGATACCTATAAAATTATTAGTCCAATCTACTAGTGGGAATACAAAACTCTAAATTGGCTGAATCAATCAGGCCTGGGCAATTGGGAAAGGCAGACAAGCAATTTTTGAAGAATCAATTTATTGGCTATTAAAGACACGCTTAAAATTAACTGCATCAGAGAATATAGTACCCCATTTATCTCTCTCTATTCCACAGAATATCACCCGACTCCTGGTTTCATCTGGGTTACGGGCTCTGTTAATTCCATCTGTTAAATCATCCCAAACAGACCCAGAGATCCAGCAGCTCCAGAGATGATGGGATTAAAAAGTGGTATCTCAGATAATCTGAAAATTGAGACGGGTCTGCAGTACGGTAATAAAATACCAAATATATAATAAAATACCAAATTTTTTAGAAAAAAATGTATGTTAGTGGAATCTACTGTCAAATAACCCAGTGCCAGAAAACTGACTCTGACAATTCTGAGGTACCCGAAGAGATGTTTGTCATAAGTGACTTTCAGATCTAACAACCGATTGTTGAGGGCCTCTTATATGGGTAAAAACGTGTGCCCTCTTTTCAGACATAATTACTGAATATTTCACATCTTTATAAGTGCAACATTTCACATTTGCTACAATTTTTTAGTACTGCATGAACTCACATTAGCAGATTTGAAAACTAATGGATATAATGACTGTTGTCTTACTGTATTTAGTTTTTTGGTAAACTCATTAATTTATCAGACCCTTATGAAAGATTTGCTTCTACATTAATGAAAGTGCAGGTTTGGTTTTAACAGGAGTTTTACAACATATTTTAGCTGTGGCTAAAGCTAATGTCTGTCCAATTGCAGGCTAATGGATCAGGTTTGTATTTTATAGAACACTTCATTATTCACTAAGGCATCCCAAAAATTCCACCCCTAGATAGACAGATAAACAGCCAGAGCTGAATGTATGTTTGCATTTCCTGCCACCGCCACCTCTGGAAGCTGTATACAGAATTCCTCTCAAACAGAGGCAAAACTTCACTGGGTAAACATTACTATAATTAAAAGACAGCCCAAACCAGCCAGCAGAGGATACTAATATTCCCCACAAAGCACAACTGACTCCTTGCTTAGGGTTTCAACTGGAACACAAAACTCCTAACATTCATACGCAGTTAATTTCTTTCTTCCCCCCCAAAAAAATATTTGTATTTGTAGATGAAGCATTCAAAGCACAGGAATAACAGATCTTACCCTTACAAATTACAAAAGATGACTCTATCACCCTACTGCACTTCATTTTTCCCCTTTTTGCTTTCTCCTGCAGACTTCCCACGACATCGCACAGATTCAGCTAGAAACTTCCCCTTCTAAAATCACTGCTGCTCACTTGCTGCTACCGAGGTGTAAAAAAATAAAATAAAATTTAAAAAAATTAATTAATGACACTTTTGCATAAGATTTCTTGAAAGCCATTTGATAACCCAGGAATCCAACCTTGCAGCATACGGACTGGCTGCCATGCCATAATTTGGGGGAAATCTTACTATTACTTTTAAAAACCCATAAACATTCAAATTTCCACTGTAAATAATTTCTCCATTATGTTTTCTTAAATTAAATCTAAATATAGACTAATCATAAGGATTCACTCACTCGTGTCACTGAGCTGACTTTATAAAACATACCCTAATGCAGCACTAAGCTCTTCAAGAGTTTTACATTTTTTATTTAACAGACAAAAGGGTTTTAATTAAAAATGTATTTCAACTACCACACCTGAAAGTCCCTTTACTCATTTTACACTGCGCTCCGAGTGCCTCCGAGGGTACATCGGTGTTTAAATAGGAGATACACGCAGAATACTTGGATTAAGTGGGAATTTGGCAATTCAGTAAATCTCAGCATTAGGGAGAAATTTGTGCAACAGGAGAGTAAAACTGACAACTTCAAGTGAGGTGTAAAAATGAGGTCTTAACTATCCAGTTACAACCGATCCCGTATGATCTGTTCGGAGACGGAGCTGTTGGGGTTTTTTTGCCGTAAGCACTTGGCATCTTTTTGTCCTTGAGGAGGTGCTTTATTTCAAAAGCAGATGAAGTCAGTTCTGTGAATCATCACAGGTTTTTGTGGGGGTTTTTCAGTGCTTGAGGATCCTCTGGGATAAGAAGCTCCATTATAAAGGCATATTACTGCTTCTAGTAAAGGACGGGTTGGTTTGCATTTGAAGCAAAACCTTAATTGACGCACTGCTGACTTCTTCAGGGAACTTCAATAGCTCATAAATTTCATGTGTTAATCTATATCCATCTATAGAAATCCATCTATAAATATATCTAGATTGAGCTCTGAGGTACCTTTTTTAAAAAAAATTCCAAATAATGACACCTCTAACAACCAATTAATTTCTTGTAAAGATGCAGAGTACATTACACATGTTTCGTGAGCAAGCGTATTAAAAAATAACGGGAGTTTAACGCTTCTTGCTACTAAACAGTGGCCTTAGAGGAGCATTAAAGGGTTGTCCCATGCTAAAGACTTATCTTTATTTGTAAAAACACGCTATGTTTTTTCATTTTCCCTGTACTTTTTATTAACTATAAAGGAAATTCACACGCCATACCTCCCGAGTACCTGTGCCACCCTTCATGGCCCCTGGTCTCCAAGAGGGAGTGGAAAAAACTTGAGGTGCTACAAAACCTGGGTTGAGCCCTGCTCCTTTCTGGAGAGTGGGCGTCAACAAAATCAGGAGAAAAGGCAGGATTTTCTAACCAAACACCAACATTTAAGGTGAAAAACTATGACTTAAGAGAATCGAGCAAAAAGTTGTTGAGGAGCAGCCATTCCACTCAAAGCAGAGGAAGTTAACTCGATTATGGAAAAATTGGGGGCGGAAAGTAGCATTTTGTTGTAACACGAGGCTTTTTGCACTGTTTTGGGGTTGTTTTTTTTTTTTTTTGTACACAGGCATCATGGTGAGTAAGGAGCCCAGCAAATGCTTACTCACCGCCTCGGAAAGCGAAGTTGAGCCAGCGGCTTCGCTCGCTCTGGAGATGAAATACGCCCTGGATCCCAACCGGCAGATCAAGAAACGCAACAAAGCCCTCCAGGTGAGATTTAAAGACATCTGCGAGGCCCAGAACGAGCAGAGGGACAAGCAGCTCTCCACCACGCAGGACCCCGACAGGAGAGACGCCAAGGCCATCTCCTACAAGACGGCGTATCGCAAGTACATGACGGTGCCCGCCCGGAGGTCGATACCCAACGTCACCAAGAGCACAGGAGTCCAGACTTCGCCCGACCTGAAAAAGTGTTACCAGACTTTTCCTCTGGACCGCAAAAAAGGGAATGTACTTAAAAGCGCCTCGACTGTCGACACCTTCAAGGGGGAAAACAACGGGTTTCTGATCGAGGTGAAGGACAAGGAGGGCAGGAGCTCAGGGGAGGCCGTTCAGTGGAGCAGGAAGGCCGGCAGCCTGCAGACGGCAGAGTTCATCTCCCACATCCACGAGCGCGGCAACGCGGGGACCGGGGACGACGGGGCCTGGACGAGCGGCGATTTGCACAGTTCTCCCCGAGAACCTCCTCCTCCTCCTCCTCCAAACTCAGCTGAGCCAGCTTTGGAGGACCCCACCGCCGGTCGGCCACCCGGCCGAGGGAGACAAGCCTCGGGGCGGCCGGGGAGCGAGGAGACCGCCCAGCCCCTCCACGGGAGGGTCTTCAAGACTGAAGTGGCCACCGTTTATTTACCGGGGGCCAGCTCAACTGCCTCACAGTCCGACCTGTCCAACCTCACGGCTGAGGCCGACTGGTCACCCTGCCCAACGGGGGAGGAGGAGAGAAAGAGGACGGTGCACCTGAACGGCGTGCAGCCCCCGGGGGGAGATGCTCGGGCCTGCCCGTCGCGGGTGCAGTGCCGGGCCACCGAATGTAACGAGCAGGCCCTTCAGATGAAGGTCTCGCCCACGGAGGAGACCCCGCCGTGCCAGACGGCCGTGGCGGTGAGCGGGGAATGCCAACAAATCGTGCCTCACACGGAAGTTGTGGACTTGAAAGCGCAGCTTCAGATGATGGAAAGTTTGATCAGCTCCAGTCAGGAAACCATAAAGGTGTTGTTGGGTGTTATACAGGAGCTAGAGAAGGGAGAAGCTCACAGAGAAGGGTGAGTAGAAGCATTTTAAATTCATAATATAAGCTGCTTTAAATGCCTTTTCTAACAAGTCTTGCTCCTGTTCCGCCACAGCATACCAAGATGTTCCACCTGGCCTTGCTCACACAGACTCAGTGTTGCTGCTTTAGACACGAGCCCTAGGGTCAGCAATATTCCCAGATTGGGGATCTGCTTATCATAGAACGGCTTAGGTTGGAAGGGACCCACCCCCTGCCCTGGGCAGGGACACCTCCCACCAGACCAGGTTGCTCCAAGCCCCCTCCAACCTCGTCTTGAACCCCTCCAGGGATGGGGCAACCACAGCTTCTCTGGGCAACCTGGGCCAGGCTCTCACCACCCTCACAGCAGAGAATTTCTTCCCCAGACCTCATCTAGATCTCCCCTCTTCCAGTTTGAAGCCATCACCTCTCATCCTATCACTACGTGCCCTTGCAAAAAGTCCCCAGGATGTAATAATAAGTTATTTAATGAAGGATCTATAATATCTTTCCTTGTACCTTTTCTAACGAGCACAGAACGAGCTGCTCCCCAAACAGAATGAGTGAGGACGCTTTCACATCAGCAGTTTGCATTAACCATAATACCTCGCACGGCATGAAAAGCAGCAGAAAAAACTTAATTCTGTAAGAGACTTACCTTTTTAAGATTAAGGGATATTATTACAACTCTTAATATAATTCCATTAATGGCATACAAATCTTGTCTGGTTTACTTTCACCTTCTGAATTTTTCATGATATTTCTTTCAGAAGGAAATTAAAGGAAAACTTTGAATATCAAAGTCTTCTTTACAGCATTCACACTACTCTGCAGATGACAAACCTGAGCATAAGGGAACAAAATTTTGTTTATCCTTAACTTATGTTACTTTAATCAACCTACAAGGCATTACAAATACTGTAACACAGTACAACCTTTAGTCTTCACCGACACAGTTTAACCCTCTCTTACATTACATTGACAAGCGTTTTATCACACTTCGTTGCCTTAGTCTGCTAATCTTTATTCAATGAATGCAACTCAAAACGTCTGTGCACTGTTTGTGTTTTTAAATAAGTCTTCAATTAAATCATAATTTGTCAGAAGAAATTTGGATTTTAAAATTATCAACCAGCAGCTTTTGCTACTTGAAGCAGCACATGTTTTAATTTGATTCAATGGTATGTCTTAAGATTCGTAATTCAACTCTTTCTCTAGGAAAGCAGAAAACATCTTGTTAATCCTAAAAAATGAAAATGCTTTTCATTAAAAAAATCATCTTAGCTGTTGGACAATGCTGTGGATGCAGCCTTAGCATTGTTAGTTTATTTTACAGATGGTTACAGTATTTTTAGAATACCTTGTCAAATCCTGGATCTTCAGACTGAGAAGCTTCTTCATACAGCTAAAAGCAACACTTACTGCTTACTGATTTTTATATTTATTTTAATTATCATTCAGAAAAATTATTCCTCTGACTTTCTTAACTTAAAGAAACTGGAAAGAAAGTGGTATGCTGCTTGTCATACACTTCTCTAGCAAATTTTTTATCTTTTCCTAAAGATAGTAGAGCAACAGGTGCAGCAAATACTTATATTTTTTATTGCTGTCACGTAAGCAGACCCATTTAATGTAGCCAACATTAGAAGTGTATTCCTGCCCTCAGCACAAAAGAGGTCTTGCCCAAACTATCGATGATTGCTCAGATCTTCAGATAATCCTACTGAAGTTGTCAACCTGACAAAGCTGTAGCCTCCATTAGGCCTAAAATAGTGGAACTATCCATAAACCCCAGTTTTTCACAATATCTCTACTGCCTCATATAAACACAGGCTTGTGTATTAGAATCTGCAAAACTATATTATGTATAACCAAAAAGAGCCTATTTATTAGCACTCCTTTATTTCCCCCCATAGGTTCCCCAGCAACCTCCTAAATCACCCCCTAAAGATACTTCACCCGTTTTGAAATCTTTCCAAACATGTTTTGGTACATGGAAGGGACAATTAAAATATTTTAATGATTCTTTAAGTGTAACCAGTGGCAGTCACACCAGTGCTAATTCAAGGTTAATTATAAAAATTGGAAGCAAAGTATCTACAAATCAAAGTGAGATTTTGGGGGGGCGGGGAGGAGGGAGATGTGTTTTAAACACGATTTACAGACGTATTGCCTTAAAACTTACCAAGAGCAGAGGAGGGTTTCTATGTGGAGCTGCTTTCAGCTACTCTTCCCAATGCTCCAGGCATGTCCCAAACATGACAGACACAGAGATGGGGAAGGAGGAAGGGAGATGCACACTTGCATATTTTCTCCTGGTTTAGGAGATCTGGTACTGTGGATCCCTCTAATTTTCTAGCTCCTGGCTGATTTTAAAGGAGATGGCACAAGGGAGCCCAGCATTATGCCTGGGACGTTTCTGTTCTCCACTGATCACACTCCAGAGCTGAAAGAACACCCTGTTCTTGTGCAAAGCACCAACCATTATTAACGCAAAGCCTGTCTTTATCCCTATTTTCCTCAAATTAGACAACTATTTCAATAATGGGTTGCCCCATCCTTTTATTAGAATAATTCTTTCCTATTATTGCATTCCATTTCTACATTTTTGCCAGAGACCCAGCAGTGTGTACACTATTACATCTCAATTTTAGCACATTGATCTTTTTTCCATTTATATCCAGTGTTAGGTCAGTTGATAACAAGAAATTAAAAGTAGCTTTACTGCTCTGTCTCTGCTTACTGTAGCACATAAGAGTCTCACATCTGCTGAAACAGAGAATAGTGCTCTGTGTTTATAGCACTCTCCTGGCTTTCTTATGTATATTGAATTCTTTACAATAACAGGTAGCAAGAAACAAATATAAATAACACACTGCTGGTGTGTTATTTAAAAATAAAAAAAAAATAAAATAAAACAGAAAACACCAAACCCACAGCTAAATCCTTTAACCAGATTTTTTTCCCTTCAAGAGAATCAGTGTTCTTTAAGTGCTGTGTTAGTGCCATGGGACTAGTGCTCAGTGGATTCATTTTCACTAATATGCTGTAGGTCTTGAACTGCTATTACTGCAATTCATCACTAAATGAGTCTATGCCAGCAAAATTGTATCAGCATCTCTGAAGATCGTGGTATCATCCTTTGGGTGAATATCACCCATGTATACTTTTCAAAATGTCAGTAGTACATTAGCTGCAATTATCAGCATCGTACAGCGCTCGGCTCTGCTGAAAGTGATGGGGAAAGCCAGGGGAGGAGGAAGAGAAGCCCAGGGCAGCTCCAACAGCCACCAGTCGAGGTGAGAAGTGACACCTCTCTTCCTCCAGCCTGGGCTTGGGCCACATTTATTTGGCATAAAAACAAAATTCAGGTCATCAGGAAACACAGCTCTTACCATCAGGGATAGGAGTCACTGTCATTTGCCAGTGACACACACACACACACAGATCAAGATCAAAAGAAGCTATTAAAACTGTATGTTTCATAGATCCATCATTATTTACTAAATATTTAGAAAAATGTCAATTCTGTCTTACTATGTGGAAGCTTCTACACAAAAACCCAACCTCACAGCAAAAGGCACTCAACAACATTTGTGTTAACTCAGGCATGAATAAAAGTAACTGTAACTACAGTTTCAGTTCAGACTTCCAGCTCAAAGTTGGGAAAATGTTGAATATTATGCAATACAAGGTGCAGCTTTACAAACCAGAACAGGTTTTATGTTCTGAATAATGTTTGCTTTATTTTCTTAGCAAACTATACCAATGAAGGAGATATTTGTCTGTCTCTAGATACAGTGCATTTAATTAAACTGGCTAAATTCTGCTCTGTTCCCTCTATGGAGCATCACTAAGGACAGCAGGACTGAAAGCAAGATGCAAATCACTTGCAAATTCCAAAACCTGGCTAACTACCACCTATGAAATATGTAGCAGAAGATGAACAGATAATCAAAACCATTTTGCAGCTGGAGAACACTGATGACCTGCCCTTTAAATCCTTCCCGTGAGAAGGAACAGTAATCTATGCCCTTCTCATTACACAACAAATCAGCAATTTTAGTAAACAAAGTACTCAATTTGCCATACAAAAAATAAGTCACAGTATTTTGACTCTGACAGGCCAAATGCTACATATTAGACATGAGTTAAATGAACCTATTTCAGAGATAATTTATATTCATTTATTAGTCGACAGTGGTTTTAGAATTTAAAGAGCTCTCCACAAACATTCAGAAACCAAACAGTCCCAGGGTCCTCTGAAGAGGCTTTGAAAGAACGTGTTCCCATGGAGGGAATTTAAATGTCATTTCACGTTTTCCAAGAATAAGGGATATTTGTGTCTCATGTTACCATTTCTAAGCAGAAAATAAACCTACACTGGATAGATGTTTGCACCAAAGAGGAGAGGAGAGCTTTGCCCAGTGCAGAGAGAGCATCCTCACCCAAATACTTCTGTCTCAAAAACACTGCGAGCCATCGTCTTCAAGGTCACACGAGCTGAGCGTAAACTTATCATCCTGACTCAGGAATGATGGCAAATCAAAGTCACAGAGCCAGAGCAATTATTGCCCAGATTGTTTGCTTTTCTCCCTTTTCAGAAGCTACTTCAAGCCCGGTCCAACAATTCAGCTCAGGCGAAGGAGACAGAGCAAATAAAGGCAGTAACAACCTCTGCCGTCTAACTCCATCCATCAACACACACCAGCCAATACTCCTAAAAACCTGGGGAGTTCCTTATTTCACGTGAGGAGAAAAGAAAGCTTAAAGAGCTTACAAGGATGCAGCCTCTGAAAGCAGAGCCTGCTTGCTGCAGGAATGACACGACGTGGTTTCATTTGGGATTTTCCCCCCACACCCCCCTTCGGTTTTGTTTTGCTTTTTCAATTACAGACCTGGCACAGGAAAAGTTAAAGAAAATCGTTTCCAAGAGAAAACCTGGAAATGGAGGGAAGCAATAGATAGATAAGCTTAACAGAGAGCTGCGCCACAAACAAATACATGAAAACCAGAAAGAATAAAACAAATTCCATCTGTGATGCACAAATTGCATCATACACCAAGTGCCACCAGATTTTAGGAGACCGTAACAGCAGCCCTTGGGGACAGGACTACAATGACCACTGTCATTTTCAACTCTGTGAGCTTTACATCCATCTATTTTGCCTGGTTCCTTGGAGCAGTCACAGTCACTTCCTAAATCCTCATCACCTCACCCTCACTGCAGGTGTATATTTCAGAGTGTGCATCATTTACAGCTCGTTCCCAAACACAGATACACCAAAACTCCTTGGAAATTGTAACAATTCACCTTTCTTAGGCAGAGATGGGAAATCTCTTCAGATGTATCTTCCTTAGTCAAGGAAAAGAAATAACTTTTGCACAAATCAGTGCTTTGTGGCTCTTGCGATCCTTGGGCATTTTTTTTAAATTCTAATCCATTTTCTCTGCTCTTTTCTCCAAAGATCAGTCTTGGAGAGAAGCATTCAACTACGGTAACAGCAGTTTTTATTTTCTAGTTCCAACAGCAACAGATCACAGTTCCTTTTCTTACAGCTATTTGTGTAACTGCTCCCTCTCTTTCTGTAGGTTTACGCTTCATTCTAGTTATTAATAGCTGAATTGTCAGGCTTCATCACTTCTCCAGAGTGCCACATTATAAACTTTGAGCCATATTCAAGCCAAGTGCATTCAATGATCATTTATGCTTGTCCATAAGGTCACTAAAGCAATTTTAAGATGGATTCTTTGCATGTGGACCCCATGATGGGTCCTCTCCCCATGCCCTGTGCTCATTCACACGTGC
Organism: Scolopax mira; assembly: GCA_004320125.1. Lineage (NCBI taxonomy): Eukaryota > Metazoa > Chordata > Aves > Charadriiformes > Scolopacidae > Scolopax > Scolopax mira. The sequence continues at coordinate 28,945 of BJBW01000392.1, forward strand.
GGTTCATCCCTCAGCCCACACGAGCATCCTTGAGCCTTCTTACTGAAAATCCTCAGGAACCCCAAAGGAAAGTTGATTACAGAAGATCAATCATCAAAAGATCCAGTATCATTCAAGGTAAAAGACCCAGCATCACCCAAGTTTTAACATCAGCTTACTCTTTTTTCTGAATGAGATCACTAAAAACCCACGTGGAGGTAGATCTACAGGGGCAGGTGACAGGAGTGTTACAGAGCACAGATTCCACAGGCCTTCACAACTTGAGGAGATTTATATTTTGGATAGGATTTGTCATTAGAGTCGGAGAAATTTATTCTGTTGCTCATAATCAAAGCTTCAGATCAAATTGTCAGAGTGGATAAAAAGGGCAAACTTCCACATTTCACAGACATTCCTGGAGCACACCTCACAGGTACTTGGGACCAAAGAGCACTGTGTTAAATAACCCGACTGGCATAGCTACCTTACAGCTAGCAAACAGCCCATATAGGAATATAGCAGGAGGAGGTTATGGACAACCCAATGCTGATCAATAAAAATGAGAAGTGAACCATTAGCAGCATCCAGTATGCGGAACAGATGGAAGACAATCAAAAAAGAAACATCATCTCTTTCACAAAGTTACTTGTTCTTAACGTTTACTCTGTTTTCTAAAAAGTTACACTAGGAATGTTCTAAGCCTCAGAAAATCTACCTTATTTTGCTGATCTACTCCAGCTATTTATCTGCATCTACTATACAGGCATAAGTCAAAGGAAAACTAGTCCAAAAAATAATTTGATTTCTATCTAGTTGATAATCAACAGACCTTAAAAATGAGAGGAGCTATCATTCCCCAACACCTCCCCGTTTAGCAGGGTTCAGCAGCACTTCAGGCTTTGAAGTGAAATTAAGGTTCAAGGCTTTTCCATCAAATGGGCTGCAGTGACACAAAGTTGAAAAAAAAGCAAACTTTCACAATTCAAATCTGGAAACACCAGCGAAGCCTTATAATGAATGATTTTTAAGAAGTGTAAGCAGACTATGTTCTTGCTAAATATATCCATATGAATTACCACAGATCATAAGGGAAGCGTTTCCAACTGTCACCGAGCTGTCCAAATTACATACCTGCAAGGAGAGGTTTTCTGCTAAATCAGTCTTTTAAAGAGGATGTTATTTAGGTACCGAATTACCAGTTTTCACTTTATACAATTAGAGTAGTCCTTTAATAACTGCATTTTGCCTGTCGGTTGTATTAAAATCCGAAGAGACAGAGCAATGAGCCAGGTACCATCCAGTCATGTGAAAATGAGACAAAAATGAGCTTTGTAACGTCAAATTTCTCACTGCTGTTCGTTCACCCTCAGATTTGTAATTGACACCTACTTGTGAGCACTTGTGCATACACAAAGATATACTTATCCCGTGTTGGGAAAAATTGATTTTGACTGTGGACAGTTTTAATAAAAAGATTTGTCTGAAGAGGGTAGTTTTGCTTTTAAACTGCTGAGGGTCCCTGCTGTCCCACTTCTGGAATGAAGCCATAAAGAATGCAATGCAGTCTTGAGAAAGCTCTTGTGCAACATGTTCAGGGAACTGAGGGCAAGGAAGCAACGATGAAGAGTTTGAGCTGGATTCAAATATCTGTGGACCATTTCAGGAACAGGAGGAAAACATCTTTTAAGCAAAATGCTCCTGAGCAGGTGTCTGTCCATCCTCCCTGTGTCACCACGGGCTTTGTGGTTTAATTACAGATCCAGAAACCATTCTCAGCTCAGACCTTGAAATAACTAAGGTGGCCTACACTGGTCTGTAGCTTTTAATGGCTTCATTTTGAGCTTTGCAAACACAGAGGAACTCTGAAGACAGATGAGTAAATAGACAGCCAGGTTAAAACATGCTGAGCAGTCCCAACACAGCAGCAGCAGATCGGGATCAGCTGTGTCACAGGGCAAGTGAGAGAGAAAACCACCATCCAAGGGGAGGTTGGACACCTCAACAAACATGCCAGATATATTTAGCCTTCTTTTGTTAATAAGATAATGACAGAGGATGTTTTTCACCACACCACTTGCTACATGAACAAACCAGATGGGGACAGACAGTGCTGTATTGGGGATGGTACAATTTTCTTTCTCTTGGTTCCGATATCCTGAGAAGAAGCAGTAGAAGCTGAGTGTGGCCTAACAATTCATCAGCACGAGAGACTGGGTTGTAGAGATGAACAGAAGGGTTTTTGACATTAACAAGGCAATTTATACTCCGGAATAGTTCAACTTGGCATGATTTAGGTCATTTCTTTAGTAAATGTGAAGAGATTTGTTTACTTCACTGTCACCCAGACAAGCTCAGAAAAAAATCCCAGGGATAAGACTTGCTGAGCATCTGTGTGCAAAGCTCAAGCGAATGTCAAACTGCTGCTCTAGAGTCTCCCATACTGCACTGACATCTAAACTACCACTATTTAACGAAATCAGAAAATAGAAAGTGCTGAGACCTGCAAAGAGTTATTCAAACTGCAACAGTTTGAATAACTTTTCTGCAACAGAAGAAGAGTTTGGGGCTTCCAGGGTCCTTCCTGCTGTTTTTTTTCCTCCATACAATTCCCCATCCTTCTTGCAAGGACCACACAATGAGGAAGCTCAGTGGCCAGCAGTCGTACTTTATGTTCTCAATTTCATACTCCTGCATGATATTTAGAATTTTAAACAAGCTCTTTGCTTTGCATAAAGTATGGCTGATGTAGTTATTATTGTATGCTGGTGTGGGCTTATATGTGTAATACACACAGAGTATTTGAGCTTGCAATAGAATCCCAATCACAAAAAAAAAATACCACAGACTTATTTCTCTTGTCTTTCCTCTTTTATAGAAACGATGCCTGTTGGTCTTCTTAATTTAAAAGTCTGAGTCAAGCAAAACCTAAGGTGGTGTTTTCTAATACTGTTATTCACCTGTAAACGCACTATTAATTCATATCTATGAAATATCTTTTGGTCTGTTCACCTGAAAGGATTTCATTTGCATTAAAACCATACAGTTATGAATCTGCGGGCCATGGCTGCCAAAGGGCTATGAGCCACAGGGCAACGAGTCCAATAATCCCTCTGTAGCTGAGGAACACCACCACTCTGGGTGGGAGCAAGAGGGAGGTGCAAGGGCACAAGCTGCAGGCAGGGATTTTTGCCTGGTGACTACACCACCGAACACACAGCCCCAGCTAGACCCAAAAAATCACCCACATAAGTAATTAATTTTAAAATTAGATGGATTTGAAGATAGAGATATGGGAAGGTAGAAGAAGAATGTGTCGGGCTGTGAAGCTGCAGTAGAAGGATGGGTCCCATGATGGCTGGGACCTCAGCTCGAGTTGTGACACCCTGGGGTCAGGAATAAATCACAGCAGAAGATTCTGAGTGCAGGGGGTAAAAAGACCTCATCTTAGAGTGACCACAGAATCTGCTCCCCCACAGCCCACTGGAAGCACTTGGGCTAAGAATTATACACCAGCAGTACAGTTGCTACTCAGCCAGAGCAAACAAATTCCCTGAATTATTATTAATACAAAGAGTTGACATTTTAATTATCCTCCTGATTTTTCTGATGAGACAACAGGGGTGCAGATATCCAAGAGAGATGGTAGACCTTGTACATACCTAATTCCTGTAAGATTTTGTGTTTTCATTTAGAATACATTTTAATCCTCTCCATTCTCAGGGGTGCTTTTTTAATTCACTAGACAGACCTATTAAAATATGTATTTTTTTTTAAAAAGCCCTTCACTCCCCAACTAACCTGAGTATAACATAAAGTGTATTTACAGGGTGAAAGCACTTGAATTGCTGTCTTGGGAGTCATGCCATACGCCCACAGTGCAAATACCTCAAAACGAAAATTAGTCATCTGCTTCCAATTGTCAGGATTCAGTAAAAGACAAACTACTGTCTTGTAAACAGTCTGAAAAATTTCACCACTGAGCTTCTGTACTTTTTTAAAGAATCTCAGAAACCAAATGAATAATATCAGCCCTGTAATAACAATAACAGATAGGGGTAAAAAAAAAAAAAAGTGGAAAAATTATTCTGATACTGTTTTAGAGCATCAGAGGATGCTCTGCTTTCCTCCTCAGTTAAAAAAAGAACCTTTCAGAAATGAGTTACGTGAATTTTTGTAGTGTTTCTTTTGCTTTTGTTGTGTGTGTATTAAAGCACACTTGTACCCAGCATGACAGGTGGGATCTTCCCCACTGATGACAGTCAGGGGCTGCCCGGCCATTCTCACCTCAGCCTTCTCTTCTCCAGGCTGAACACCCCAGGTCTCTCAGCCTTTCCTCAGCAGAGAGATGCTCCAATCCTTTGATCACCTCCGTAGCCCTGTCCTTGAACTGGGGGGCCAGATGGGGCCTCACCAGAGCAGAGGAGGAGGATGACCTTCCTGGACCTGCTGGCCACAGTCTTCCTGATGCACACCAGGAGACCATTGGCCTTCTTGACCACAAGGGCACATTGCTGCCTCATGGGCAACTTGTTGTCTGCCAGGACTCTCAGGTCTCTCTCTCCAGAGCTGGTTTCCAGCAGGTCAGCCTCTAATCTACACTGGTGTGTGGGGAAGGAAAGGATAATGTAGTGTCCAAGTACCCAATGCCTCTGGACATTCAGATCAGGGGCACGTGGCTGGTGTCACTCAGACCTGTGTGGCTCTCAGTGAGTACTCCCCAGCTCCAAACACACCCCAGAAGCAAACCGAGCTTTCCTACAGCTACTGAGTATGTTGATGGTTCCCAGGAAAGCTGTGCTGATAACTTCAGACAAGTATAGGAAGGAACTGTCATGAAGGCAAATCCTGACTACAAGGTCCATGTGACTTTTCTAAGCAGCTTCCAGGCAGGTGGATCTGTTAGAGGTAGGAGACAGCTCCACAGCCCTTCTTGGGTCTCTGCAAATAGCTACAGTGCAGTAACAAAGAGTTGGCATCTACTTGTCACACATCCAATCTAATCTACTGCAAACATAATTAAACACAGCATAAGAAAACCTAGGACACACGGAAGCATCTCTTTCTCTAGGTGCTCTGAGTAGACCAAGGAATTCTGCTGGTGGAGATAACCCCTACCTTGTCACATAAAAATGGACAGATCCCCTCGAATGCAAGTAAGGGGCCTGTGGTTACTGGAGACACACCAAGGATGCTCCCAGGGCTGGTGCTGGGGAACCAGCTCAGCAAAGTCAACAAGCGCCGAGGTAGGGAGGGAAGAAAAATTCTTCAGGTGAAAGCCAGGGAGGTTAAAAAAAGGAAAAAAAAAAAAAAACCACAAACCAAACCCCAAACCCCAACATACCTCTGAAAAGCACAAAACAATTCAGTGTTTGCATCCAGCTGCAGACATCAAACAAAAAAGCCTCAAGACAATTGCTCAAAGCAAACACTGATTTTTATCGGGCTGTACCATTAGCATCTATAAATGAAAATTACTAATTGGGCAGTTATGAATGTAGTGGGAACACAGCAGCAGAGAGCAATTTTTCTACTGGTCATGTGATTTTTCTCAACACCTTTATCTGAGCTGAAGGATGACTCGAGGTGTGTTTTATACCTGTACATACCTGCTGGTTTGACGGCAAAATGTAAGTTCTTAAGGGAAACAGAGGCAGATATTAACCTGATTTTGCTGATGGAAATGTGTTTTTATGAGGCTTTCCATTAATCTGGAATGGCAAATCTTTCCGAGGTTAGACTAAACCAATTTGGCTAAGTAGGATTTATTTTAACCTGCAAAACCTATACAAGTGATTTCCCTGCCATTTATGTAGCTCAAACTTGACTTAAGTCATAAGGACAACTAAAACACACATGACACAGTGAAGTCATCTCACTCTGCTAAAAGGCAAATTATGTTAATAGTAAGTATGGATAATTGTCTCTTGAAGCACAGTTATTAGCAATATTAGCTCTGTAATACTTTACAGCAGGAAACAAAGGTTTTAGGAAGTTCTCCACCAGACTATTTATTTTAAACCCTTATTCTGTAAAGACAGATAATATTAGCGTGTTTAACTAGCTGTGCTATAAATAGTCCCAGCAGGATGAGGCCGTGCATGGCAATATAATACCCATTTATACAAAGACTGAAGGAGAACCATGGCCTACACTTCCTTGGCTATTCAGCAAGGCCAGAACTGTCACTTCAAAACCACTTCAAAGGCCCACTGCCTTCTTAAGATAATTTGCTTCTCTATATTTTAATAAAAACATCAACAAAAAAAATTTCCTGAAGTCTGTTTATCCTCCTTGGTGGTGGTAATCCATCAGAAGTGTGATGAACAGCAATATATCTAAAGAGCATACCCATCTGATCATAAACACACTCTGAAGCCCAGCCACTTCTGGAAAATCATGCCATTAAGTAACTCAATTAACATAAAGTATTCCCTACGTCCCAGCAGATAAGGGAAGACATCCAGATGTAACAGAGCCATCCTTCCAAATCACTTTGTAAGGTTTTTTTTTCCTTTGTTTTTAATATATATCCAGGACACTTGAATTCGTGCCCCTTCACTAGTCACCTACTGAACAATCAAAAAAAAAATAAAATCATATCTACCAATGTAAGCTTCCCTCGCTAAGCTCAATGGCATCTCTAATTCATATGAGAAAAAAAAAGAACCCTACTCAAATGCAAAGAAGATTTTGATGTTACAGTTGTTATTTTCAAAAAAAAAAAAAAAAGCAAGCCTCAAGCAGGTGCACAAATTCTGCATTTCACAGGGATTTAGAGGGTGTAATTCCCTTCGGCTGCTCTGAAAATTGCAGCCTATTATTAGTTACTGCCAGTCCATGTCAGCAAAACGGTTGCTCTTCATTATAATATTTTAATACTTGGAAGTGTTAATTGAGGTTACACTCAGGTTGTGCCAAGAATGCTAGAAGAAATGCAATGAAATGAAGGCCTGCTGAAAAAATATGGAATGTAGACAGAGAGCAAACGTGAAAAATTGAACGTGGAGGTGAGATACCCTTCCCAAGGTGACCCTGCTGGTTGGACGCAGCCAGCACAACACACTCACCTACATCCATCCTCTCTTCAGGACCTGGACCATACAGCACCCCATAACACCTGAGACTAATCCTACCCACACGAAAAGAGAAAATACAAGGTCTCAAAGAGAAGCTATTGGAGGAATGACTCTCATTAGAGTGTATCAAAAGTAGTTAGAAATGCTAAAGTGGTATGAAACACAGCAGTAAAATGAGTATCAGGGATACTGATTGAATGTCTCAGTGTAAGTATTCAGTTCCTTCCTACAGATCAACATCCACCCTATCAAACCAGGAACCAACAGGGCCATGTTTACTTTGCCATCATTATAGGATTTAAAAAAAAAAAAAAAAAATCCCACTTAAGTCTGAAGAATATTTTGGGAGAAAAAAAAAACAGAGTAGCACAGGTTCTAGGCAATTAGCCAGAAAGCACTCTAATTAAACCAAAACATTTCCTTCAGCATCCACAAGATAAATATTTTTCCAAATATAAACTAGAAGATCTTTTTTACTATGAACCCTGAGATAAAACCAACAGGGCAAAATCAACAACCTCTCTTTCAACAGGCACAATTTCCAGTCACAACTCAATACAAAAATACATAACTAGATCTCAATCTCAATTTCACTTTAAGGCTGATGGATTTCCTTCTTCCTGCAAGCGATTAGACATCACAGGCACATCAACACCCCAAAGCAGTAGAGCTGAGGTGTCCTAATTTACCCACCAAATGGGTCAGCACAACCTCAAGGTGATTGAGATTGACATTCTTGGTCAACCCAAGACCTCTTTCAATGCAAGAAAGGATGAAAAAAAAAAAGTGAAAAAAACAGAGAAAGTGAAAAAAAAGAGAAACTTACAAGATGTAACACTTTTAATACTTGAACCAAGATGTCAAGATTAGTAAAAGAAGCTGCAAGGCTTAGTGCTGAGACTGTTTTTCCATGAAGAAATCACCGATACGAGCTGTAGCCTGGGGGAACTCCTGGCTCCCAGGCATCTCCCTCAGTCCAAAGTGAAACACTCTGCTTTGGATCTAAAACAGACCATAATCATCCTTCATTTCCCTCAAAAGAAAACAAATTTTCTGTAGGAATCTTTGTTTTGTGTAAAAATTACATTTTACAGGATTTACTCTTAGAACACTGACTAGTTTACCCATGAAGAAGAAAGTTACTGGTCTCTAAGCTGGGCTCTTCTACACTGGAATGCCCTTAAAATTATTTTTAAGGGGAGGGGGAAAAAAGTAGCTTATCCAAAATACTGCATCTCACAAGGAAAGCATAATCACCCACAACTCTGCTGTCCTGAACCTGGTCTCCAGATTGGGCTCACAAACTGTTTCTAGTGGCTAACACTGATGGGAACCTTAATTCTTCGTTAAGTCTGCTCTGCAAATCAACCTCATCCCTTAAGATTTATACAGAAACACTATGCCAACAGTAAAACCTCTGCTGGCACGAAGTAGATGAGTTCCATGCAAGTGTTTATATAGATAATTACGTGAAAACAAGAAAGTCCAAAGCCCTGGGGTATCAACAACTGAATTCTTTCAGGAAGTTTAATTTATCTAGAAAATAGAAAATAATTTAATTTCTACTGTACTAACACTCGGACAACACAGTCCCGGCTAAAGAGCTGTCAAACCACACACCGTGACACCCTGGAATGTTCTCGGGGCCTAAAAAGACCTTTAATAGAATGGTTCAGAGAAGGCAACATTACTAGTTTGAAATGAAAATCATCTCTGAAAAGCTGAACATATTCATTATGGAAAATGATGCTTTAAGAAAAGTTCATCATAAATTACATCTGACAAAAAAAAAAAAGAAGTATCAGGGTAAACAGTTTGTGAATAACAATGATGCTAAAACCAAGCAGTGCTGAACACGTAAGCTGAGAAATCAGTATTTTAAACTATCCTCCAAGTATCATATAATTTTTAAATACTTATATCAAAGGACCATTTTCATCAGCTTAACGAGCCTGCCTCATACCATCAACTAGGAAATATGTTTTTAAAGTATTTGAAGGGCTGGAATTATTGGGCATTTAAAGATCATCATATGCTTTAGAAACTACTTTAAATAAAATACTGAAAACTCAATTTTGAGACAGAACAGTTTATTAACCTAAAGTGTAAATGACACTTTATTAAAAAAAGATCTCAAAGGCACTGCCAGTTCTGGAAGCAGGGCTATAGGTCATGGCTGAACTGGCACATTAAGAGCAAATACATTATAGCTTTTGCTAAATAAGTACCCAGCCTACCAGCATTCGGTGATTAAATACTAAAATATCCCTGTTTTGTTAAGACAGGGGTGATGCTGGTGGAAGCTGGTTGGGAAACCATCACAGCAACCTTTTCCCAGTCCCACAACGAAAACCGTGGTTCTCAAGCACCCCAATTAGGGGGGGAGAAAATCAAGATTTGTCAAGATCCATTATAAACTTGGACACCTTGTTTTCACAAAGCACCAGGCAACTCCCTAAAATACACCCAACCATTTTCCTGAGGATCTCCACAAATAAGATGTCACTGTCACTCTTTGTCACCAGGCTCATCTCACAAGAATCCAGGACAACAGGGACAAGTATTAGCAGGATACTTGTAGGACTTATATACTACAATTTGCTTTTGTAAAGGCTGGGATTTGAAAAACTTATTAAAAACAGCCTTATATTAAATTATTTCTTCAACTGCCAGAGAGGCAGGGCGAACCCCGCAGCACTGAGCAGGGACAGCAGAGACCAATTGTTGATCAACAAGACAAATAATTAACTATGTCTTTGCAGGCGTAGAGAAATGAATGAAAGTGTCCCAACTAGAAACTAATGTCCCAAAAATTACTCCAAAACAACAACTTTGGCACCTGATGCACTGTGTTTATGCCTTTACCTCTCGAGAGGCACCGACAACGGTGCCATGTTCCTCCGAAGGCTGTTATTAACCACCCTTTATGTCCTCAATAAATAAAGGCCTTCGTCAACGGCTCTGGAAACTTCACATTTTGTATCTTTAGGAAGAGATTTTAGTATATGATCAATAACCTGTAAAAACATTTTATAAGTCCAGGTTTAATAGTGTGCTCGTAATTTGAACGCCAACTTCCAAAAGACCGTAAAAAGGGGAAATGAAAAAGATACAACTTCACCCTTTTTAGAGAGCATAAGTAGTAAATATAATAAAATATAAACCAGTATGGGATTTGTCCCTGGAAGGAATAGTATATAATATAGAACATTTTCTCTGTACAAGTTCTTTTGCACAGGTATATATATATATATACATTATATATACCACAGCAAAGCCATATATATATATATATATAAGGCTTTGCTGTGGTATCAACATTTAGCAATCTAGGTAATTTAAGTATGCTTCCCTGGATTAAAAGGATTTTTGAGGCCACTCTTATTACTTGACATCAATTTTCAAACCCGTAGAATTCCAAGCTCTCTTCAAATAACAAAGCACAACTAGAACAGCAAGAACTCGACCTGGCATTTTACTTTCTGAAGGGAAAAAAAGTTTTTATTATAAAAGCCCCTGTTATGAGCTGCTCTCTGTGCTACCGCTGTGTCCAGAGCTGTGACATCACCCCCAACCACTGACAATCAAAGTCAGCAGAGGGGAAGTAAAACTGCCACCTGTGACCAAAAGCTCCCTCCAAAAAAAACCTCAGGTTCACTCTCCACCTTCAAGTTCACACTGATAAATTCTTTTTTTTCTTAAAAGTACGTCTATGTAAAATACGTAAGTGATGTAATAAACTCTTAAACCAATATTCAAACCTTTAAAATAGAAAAGTGCCACAAGACCAGGTGATCTTTTTCAAAGAAAAGAGTATATTCACTAAGATAAATAAATCATCAGATCATAGAATGGTTTGGGTTAGAAGGGACCTCAAAGACCATCCAGTTCCATCCCCTGCCCTGGGCAGGGACACCTCCCACCAGAGCAGGTTGCTCCAAGGCCCCTCCAACCCGGTCTTGAACCCCTCCAGGGATGGGGCATCCTAAATAGCCTGAAGCATTTGGGAAATGCTCATTTTCCACCTTAGGGACGGGCACATTATGAAGAAACTTTGCAGATACTAGTCTGTATTTAACACAAACTGAAACTAGTAGAGTCTTCATTAAAAAAAAAGCAGTACTAATACAGAAATATTGACTTTTCATTTTAAACTCATTTAAAAATTTTCAAAACATTTTCATTTTAAACCCATTTGCATGCAAGAACATTTAGGCTGATAGGCAGACAATTATGTTCCTTTTAATATATTTATTTTAATGACATTTCTATGTTTAAAAAAAGTACTTGTATGCCTTAAAAAAAAACCCCAAACATCTTTTTAATTCAACTTGACCAAGTCTGAGGCAATACCCAGGTAAATTACCCTCTGCTGTAAGAGACTTCAAAGTGTGACAAGGACTAGCTGCAGGCAATGTGCACACAGGAAATGTTATTTAAATGGCATTTTCTTCCTTTTAAGACACAAACATCCCTACAACAGGTATTCATACCTCATTGCAGAGGCACAAAACTTCTAAATAGATGCCATTTTTTCAGTATTATGTTCTATGCATCCATTAGGAAAAGCCTTGTTTATTCGAGAAAGCAGAAAAAATCCAGCAAATCAGCTCTGTCACCTCTGTGGAAACTGAGCACGTCCCTTTACAGTGAGAGTTACAGAAGCTTTATGCAAAAAGAGGTTCACATCACATCACTTTGTTTCCTTGTTTTCCCTTTTAATTTACAAAAATATAATGGAAATACATTTTTCATTTTCTCCTTGCAGTCATTAAAGACTCATTTTCCAAAATCATGTTCTCGTTGTCCAGTGAAGCCGAATACATTATTTTTGATACTTAGGTTAGATTTTTGCAGTCAATATTCCAGTTTAAAAGAATAATTCTGAAATTCTTATTTCTATTACAAGAATCACAGAAGGCAAAACCATGTTAACTTACTTTTTAATGACTTTGTGTTCTTGTCTTTGTAGGCTCTCATATCGGACTGGTCAAGACACGGCGAATTGCGACACATGCAGGAACAGCGCCTGTATTATCTATAGGTAGGTTAAAAATACTAATATTTCCACTTTTGCCTGAGTGAATGTAATGATTTATTCACTGATGAAAGATCAACTGTTAGCCTTGAGTTTTGAGTAACACAAAGGAGGTTTTATTGAAAGCATAGTTTTAACTTCACTACATTAATAAAAATCAACAGACCACTGTTTCTACATCTAACATTTTTAAAATTAAAACCAGATGACTGTTGCTTTTGGATGGGAAGGGTTAGAAGGAGGAGCTTCATTTTCACAATACAGATATTTAGCATTTTCTATCCAAGTCAGCATACTTCAAATTTATTTTTAGAGTGGCAACTACTGGATTGGGGAAGTAATTTTGCACAAGAGATTGTGTATAGCAAAGGGAACCAGATTGAGAGTTAATCTAGAGGCTTTTATCAGAAAAATTACATTCCTACCCAGGCTTTTACATACTTTGCTGTTAGTGAATAAGTTTTAAAACCTGCATGGCACAATACTCCTTTAGCAGACCTGCTCTGGAAGTTCTGTACCACCAATACAGGTTTGCTTGTTGATGTGTCAAACGCATCAAAGATAACAAAAGGTTTTGTTAAAGAAGGTTGGTACCTGCTGTGATCAGTCCTCCAGAAGGAAGGACCTGGGGATTGCAAACTAGAAACAAATCAGGTGCAAAAGAATATTATTTCTGATTTCTACATAGCAGAGGTTCCCCTCCTAAAGTTTATCAGCCGAGATCCCTGTTTGGCACGTGCTGTGTTCTAGTGAAGGGATAACAGGTATGGGGTGGGCAGGACACGAAGCCATCATGAGCCTCATGATGTGCTTCTTACTGAAAACTTCATTGTCCTCCTCCATTCGAGGCTAAAGAAAGCCAACTGACTATTTTCATGCATTGCAGGTAAGAAGAAAACAAATGCATCTCAGTATTAGAGCAGTTCAGAAAAGCAGGCAATACAGCACAGGTGAAAATGTGTAAAGATGACTATTAATCACAGTGAAGATCCAAACTAAAATGAAGGTACAAATGTTGGCCAGGTCTGAAAGCACAGAATTTCCCCCTTTGCCCCTTTACTCTCTACTCAGACTCTGATTTGGGCAGAAAACCTGTATTTATGCATTATCTACCAACTGCCTAGAAGGGAAGCAGAAGAGGATGGAAAACTTCAACTCCATCTTTTCTACCTACTACCAGAAAAAGGAATGATACTGTTCGAGGGAGAGGAAGGAACTAATTCATTTACCTTTCCTTTAGAGCAACGTTTAAAAGCATATAAAGCATCCCCTGCCTTTTTCTGAGGTTACCTCTGCAGTTTCCTGCTCTGGGCAGCCTGGGAAGATACAACACAGCCCATTTCTATCAGAGAAACTAGTTTTGTGTCATTAAAATTTTTTCCAATTGTGTTTTTTCAGCTAAAATCTTGATTTTGAGTCAGCAGATTTATAGTTAAGGAACCTTCCAGTTTCTGCCTCTTACACCTAAATGAAATGAGCCTAGAAACATGGATTTTAAGTGTTTCCCCACCAACAGAAGAAGAGTGTAACAGGCAGGTCTGGCTCTTCTGAATTTCCCCCCAGAACAGCCAGTTGGATGGGCACCCACCTAAAGCACTGCTTCCAGGAGAGGTTTTACCCAAAATGAGCTCAGCTTTTTGACAGATGAGGAGAAAATACGCTGCAGGCAAGAAGTCTAAAACCAGAAGACACTGCAAAACAGGGGAACTACGAGAAGACTGAATTACTGAGACAAGATAAGTAGCCAGAAGGGATAAAAGAGAAATTCCCTGATAAAACTACCACTAAGACAAACTGCTTTGTAGGAGCTTCTCCTCCTCCGCAATTTTGAGCAGAGTAACATTAGAAAAAAATAAATATCAGAGCTGTTTCAAACCTTTTAAACTACAATGAAACAGCATCTCGAGGTAGGATTAAGTCACCCCACCGACTACCCAACTGCATCCCAGAATGTTGAGTGATACATTGATTGTTCCTGTGTTCCAGCAATTAAACTCTTTCCCCTTAAGATGACTTTTTAGAATATTAACATGATCTATCACAAAAGCCAGAGAATGTGGAAGGCAAAAAACCCCCCACTCTTAGACTTTAAGGGGACTTCGCTGCTTTTTAGTACCAAAAGTACTGATACTGTTAATAAACTTTCTAAGAAGAGGTTTTTGAGAATACAGTTATTTTGCATATGAAATTTACTTTTTTCCTAAGATTCCAAATCTATTTTCATATATATTTTGTATAGAATACGTACTTCTTAGTATTAACAAAAAAAGGAAAAGCAGGTTAATTTCTAATTTTTTGGAATAAATAGGGAACTGATCATACATTAAACACTATTAAAAAGAGAAGATAAGAAAACCTTAAACTACTTTAGAAATCAATATGAAAATAAACAATCTTGATTCCCCTTTTCCCTCAAAATTCTACTTCTTTCTGCTATGAGAAATATCTTTGAGAACTTGACAGAGATTCCAGGCACAGGCATCACAGCTGCCGCCTTCCATTGCAAGAGAGGCTGCTCGTCCTGCAGCACACACCAATTCCCTGCTCCAACTCCCAATTAAATACTCATTTAGCTGCTACTCTAATGAGGGGGAAAGGCTTGAGTCATCCCCCCGAAGGTGTCACCAGCCTCTGGTCACTGGGATTTTGGTAAGGACAGGATCAGTCGTGCTGCACCTGACAGAGCTCTGGGCTCAAACGCAGCAGAAACCACTTTTCTTGAGCAGCAGCATCACTATGGGTTCTAAAGCCTGAATATAAAGTCCCAACTCCACAGCAATAATGTCAAACAGTCAGTAAAAAGAATTCAGCATCATGTCTTTATAGCAATTTCCAGACATTATTTAAAATGGTAGTAAAAAAAATAATAATTAAGTGGTAAAAATGAACAAGCTTTTTATCAAACATTAACCTGTGTCACATGTTAATCTATCCCTTAGCATCAATATCTCGTAAACCAAGGTCAATAACCAGCTCCAAAAGCATCTGCTACACACTAAAAGATAAATTTAAAAACAAAATTTAAATTTAAAAACATCTCTCTTTTCCGAACTAATGTAGATTCACCACTGACAATTTTAAGGACAGAAAATAGGTTTTATTAGGGTATATTTTCTGGACAAAGTCAACTGAAATACTGAATCTAGCAAAATCTTGCTATTAAGAAGAAATTGCATTGATATTCAGAAATTGCAATTCTCTAGCACCCCAAACCCACATGGACTAAATCTTCCCAGCCAGTTTTATTCTGTGATTATCTTCTAGTGGAACTGCCCTTTTCGCTCCTGTTTAAATTACCGTCCCCAGTGAATTCTAATCCTTGAACAGAAATCTATAGGAGAAAATGAGTCTTCTGTTTAATATTTTGTGCATTATTCTAAGGCCTTTATCGTGAATTATTTCTGTGAAGGAGCATCTTGAAGAATTCCTGCCAGGCTTCCCTTCAGGCACAAAGGTCAGAAGTACTGAAGAGCTTTTACAAGGCTACTTTAGCTTCTGAAAAACGACTTTTTACTAAATCAAATCCCTACCCAATTTCTGCATAGGGGGAACAAACAACTCAAGAGTCGACCACTGTAGTACTTGGCGGGGGGGGGGGGGGGGGGGAAAATCACTCAAAGCTGCATTAACCATTATTTTGGCTACTTTTTACTCCCTTGGAATGCTGAATTATGTTGGTTTTCAGTGTTCCATTTGGCCTTTGATACCGAAGTTATTCTAAGGTACACTCTAACTACTTAAGAAAATACATTATTAGAATCTATGAAATGTAACTGAATACAAGTAGCAAATGAAACAGGTTAAAATCATGATGGTACAAGTTGCCTCATTAGCACCGAGCCCACAGGGAAGTAGTTCACTTGTAAAGGATAGATGCAGGGATAACTATTAAAATTTTATTAAATTATTATTAAAATATATCATATTAAAATTTGTCAATACAAAGTGAAAATAAGACAAGCGGACACAAATTCTTAAGATTTCATTAGTCTAGCAAGATCAGGTAACAAAATGATGAGAATAGCAATGATTCTGCCCCTCTACTGGTCTGGAGCTCTGTGTCCAGCTCTGGAGTCCTCAGCACAAGAAGGACATGGACCTGTTGGAACGGGTCCAGCAGAGGGCCACGAGGATGATTAGAAGGATGGAGCACCTCTCCTATGAGGACGGGCTGACAGAGCTGGGGTTGGTCAGCCTGGTGAAGGCTCTGGGGAGACCTTAGCCCCTTCAGATATTGGAAAGCTGCTCTATAGGAGAGCTGGGGAGGGACTCTGTCTGGAAGTGCAGTGACAGGACAAGAGGCAACAGTTTTAAATTGGGAGAGGGGAGATTTAGATTAGATCTCAGGAAGAAATTCTTTGCTGTGTGTTTGCTGTGCTGGAGGGGTTCAAGGCCAGGTTGGATGGGGCTTGGAGCAACCTGGTCTGGTGAGAGGTGTCCCTGCCCATGGCAGAGGGGTTGAACTAGATGATCTCTAAAGTCTTCCAACCCAAACCATTCTATGATTTTCACCATCTTTTTATTTCCTACCCACAGTAATTAACTTACATCCCTTCTCATCTTAGCTCTAGCCTCTAAGATGCTTAGTAGGGAAAAATGGATCTTAATGGTTTGTTAGAGGACCTCTGACAACGCACTGGATCCTCTGCATTTCTGATTTTTAGGTTGAAATAAAAAATTTAACAGAGATTGCTTAAAAAAGTATTAAGCTAATTTTCGAGTGATTAGTGCTTATCTGGATCCCCTTCTTCCAAGATGTGGCACGCACTAATGCCGTGTCATCCAATTAAGGTGACCCAGAAGGAGACACCGTGATCCTCATTAATTCCTGCTTCACCCAACCCACTTCAATGCAAATTGCTCTACAAACACCCGCAGGATTTAGGCTTTAACATTACAAACGAGGTCATAAAAGAGTAAACAGAAGGGGATAAAGCCCTCAGCAGCCCAGTCCTCAACCCGAATTATTCTGATTCAGCGATCTTATAAGTAACAAACATATCCAATCATTAGCGTCTAATAGTCTCAAAGTGATTCATGCTAATAACGCGTGACTGGGTTAAAAAAAGAAGAAAATCCACCCATATTTCTAAGCTTGTTGCTAGATGCCCTCCCACAGTCCATATGCTTAAAACCAAATGGTTATGACTCCTCAAACTCTGTTTTCAATCCCTTATAGAGCAACAAAATTAGAAAAAGTTCACTCTACTGCCAGCACGCAAAAAATAAACTCATTAGCATATATTCTCAAAATCACTTTTATAAAGCTACAAAGCCAAAGACAGCAAATCCACCAGAGCAATCCCTAACCCACGGCACGAGCATTTAGAGGATGGGATTAGCCAGGAAGAAGCAGCCTGAGAGAGTCGATCACCTTGTGTGCACGCTCTGAGCGAGGTGTCCAGATTGTCCACCTCAGCTCTACATCACCCTTTATCCCACCATGGGCCCTATGTACATCATTACACCTCTTGAAAGCACTGATTTCACCCACAGGCATTACACAGGAGGTGAACACAGAAATACCAAGCCACACAAACCCCAAAGGACCTCTGAGATGTTCTCAGGGCCTCCAAGTACAGCTGGTGGCCAAAGGAACCCTGGGCTGGTCAGTGCTACTGCCCCGGGAGCGCTCAATTAGCAGTCGGGTGGTTCTTTACTCCTCTCCTCGAGGCTTGAGGCACCAAACACAGTCCTTCTGATGAGAACTATTCAATAGGTTTTGTTTCTCTTTCTTTCCTGAATACGATTCAAATTCCACATAGAAAACAGTTTTGTTCCAAATTTGTCCTGGGGAACTCGTTATTACGGCGCACGAGTCCTCATTGTTTTCCAAAACACAATAACTCCATTTCACAAACACAACAAGCAAAGGCTGGGGAGGGGGCCACAAAGCCCAGAGCAAAACAAACAGAAAACCCCACAGAGGTTCCCGCTGACTTCAATCCTAAAATTAACAGCCTTGTATAAAAACGGGTTTTGAGACAGCAGTTAACTGCCCAACTTCACCCTCCACCTTTCTGGAATGCTCTGCCCCATCCACCATAAACCCAACTTCCACAGCACAGGAATGGCTCTTCCCAGGGACAAAACTACAGCCTGATTCCCACCTCTGCTCTGCAATAAACAACATCAGGATCTGGGAAATGGGAAAAGAAGGAAGAAAAAGAAAATATATAAAAAAAATAATCTCATTTTGGGTTCCCTTAGCATGGGTATCAGTCCCCATCAGGAAGGAAGATGACCAGAAAAGCAGAATCAGGGTCCTTCAAAGCTCAGTCAGGGACAAGGAACTTCAAATTGCATTTGCAGAGAAGATTTTGAGCAGTCCTGGACTAGATCCCTCTCCAACGCAAGGCTCTCAATTAGGCAATATTGTATGCAAATGAACCTTTAGTACGGCCTAATTAGATGAGTCAGGCAAACATTTGTGATAGTAGTAATATATAATACAGAGACACCTCTCTTGGTTTTGTAGGGCTTATCAACAATTGTCAGACTATTGAAAAATACTATTATTTCATTTAAGGAAAAACACTTCTGAAACCAGTAATTCTAATTCCCATCATGCGTAACGCCAGAAGAACATATCGTCCTCACTAATTAACTTTATGGAGTTATCACAGAGAGGCTTAAAGAAGAGACAAAACCAGACAAAGTTTGGGATTGAAGGGAGCCAGGTGGCACAGAGAATATTTCAAGAAAAGGTGACGTTTTGAGGGAAACCTGTAGATCCTTAGGAGATGAAAATAGCACTCAGCAAAGCAGAGCCCGCAGAGCTGTGACAGGTGACAAAATCGAGCTCCCGACGGCAGGGATTGGAAAGGAAAAGGCAGAGTCTGCAGAGAGTATCTGCTGCTACAACAAAAACATAAAGAACTCATACAAATATGTAACACTTGCTGAATTTAATATATATTTATATATATTTAATATATTTATATATATATATTTAATATAAAGATAGAAAGAACAAAAATAAAGTCAGTGATAGTGAACTTAGAGAGATACATGAAAAATTACAGAATAAGGTTTTAGTCTTATTACAGCACAAACACTCGCTAAAACCCCGGGTTTTCAAGCAAACAAATCACTGCCTGAAAGGAGCAGTTACATTAAAAAACCTAGAGAGCCAGATAAATTGATCTTGATAAACAGCAATCAATTACCCTGCAGAATTTACAGCTATAAACACTAAACTAATATGAATGTTTTCATTCATCCTCTTTATACTCTTCAGAAGTAGAATATTTCAGGTTGATGGAAACGGCTGAGAGAGCCGGAGCTGCGAATGCTTTTGTGCAGCAGAAAATGGTAATAACACGGGTTTTGTCGTATGGACTAGAACCAAGATGGTTCTTCTCTTGAGATTTACCTCTAATAGAAATTGATTATGAAAAAAAGTTACTCTATCCAGCAAGGTTTGGGTGGGTTGTTTTTTTTCTTTTAAATAAATTTATCTTCTACGTCAATTTCAAGCAGCTCTGAAGACAGTTCCCCTGCAAGAGTAGCATTTGGAAAGCAGCAAAAGTGAAGCCTGACAATTCCACAGATTAAATGCCTTTTTTTCCCCTAAAACAAAAGCTATACCAAGGAACAAAACTATAATATACACCAACTTCTGCACAGATTTAGATACCCCTGTAAAGGGGTTGTAGAGAAGAATCTATTTCATGCCACGATCCTCTCCCTGTTACTGAAAGCGTTTATGTGGTGGGGCCTTCACAATCTACTAATACCCCAGTTTTACCCCAAAATTCACGCCGCAGTTGTCTAACCAAATGCATTTTGCAAGTGAAACAGCAAAGAAGAACGTGTTATCAAGTCAGAGAGGGCACTGTGACTTCCTTAACGAGGCCAGGTATTGGATAACTCAGGCAGCCTCAAGAGCGGTGGTTTCCCACCAGAGCCATCTCCTGCAAATTCACTCCTTGTAGGTTCAGTTCCAGATAGAGCTGAAATGGTAAAAATTATGTCCTTTGATTTGCAATATCTTTTTACTGCTTCACAACATGGAGGTGGGGAAAATATTTTGAAAACTTGAACTCTTACGTAATGCATTTCTCTCCTCCACTATTAGAAAATTTATCCAAATTACTCCAAATCACTGAAATGCTGACACTCCTGCTCAGGTTGTGTTCAACCGTTAAACCAGGCACCAGCAGAGGAAAAAACCAACCAAACACCAAACCAGGCACCACCAGATGTACCTTTCCAGCAATATGTCTAGGGCTTCACTCGGCAGGGCTTCATAGGCAGAATCTTCAGCTCTTCAAAAACCCAAAGCACAAAATCATCCCAAACTTCTCTCAGCACCTTTGATTCCCTCTTCTCCACCCCAAGAGGAAAATAAAATCTTCCATAATCCTCAAGCCCCCCTAGACAGGAGGGAGAAGTTTGTACAATCCTGTTCC
Organism: Scolopax mira; assembly: GCA_004320125.1. Taxonomy (NCBI): domain Eukaryota; kingdom Metazoa; phylum Chordata; class Aves; order Charadriiformes; family Scolopacidae; genus Scolopax; species Scolopax mira. Next base: position 49,452 of record BJBW01000392.1, read on the forward strand.
TATTTCTCTTTTGCAATATGTCCTTTTCTGACCTCCCCCTGCCCCTTCACTTCTGGTGCAAGAAATGTGGAAATCCAATTTAAACCTTTATTTTGTATTTGGATTTCATAAATTAAGTACTTGTACATTAATGTCAGCTATTGGCTTAACTGAAATCTTTCTATCATCACAATGAGTAACTAATTGCGTTTTTTTCTTCCCATATTTAGCGTGGAATTGGATTTTAAACAGCAAGAAGATAAACTACAGCCAGTTTTGAGAAAACTTCATCCTATTGAGGAAACTCAGGTTGCACCTTTGCCTTATTCTCAGGAGAGCTACTCCTCCACTCCCAAGCAAAAATCCAAAACTGAATCAAAAAAGCATGGAAGATGGAAACTCTGGTTCCTTTAACCCAAGTCCATTTCGTGTGGAGTTCAAGGCCTTCTTTGAAATAAATATTTGGAGCTCTATCAATCATCTGTGATGGGATCTTGGTAGACTGGTCAGTGTTACCGGCAGCGTTCAGTTCTCACCGTATGTACCAAAAAGGCCTTTGTACCAAGAGACTCGTGTCCAGAAGCGAGGGGTTGGGTCACACCTTGCCAACTTCTCTTTGCAGTTCACCCATGTGGGATGTAAAACCTGAATTGAAATTTGTACAAAGCTGGAAAGTAAAACTATTCCCCCCCCTCCCCCTCCCCCCCTTAGATCTGAACGCGTCACGTTCTAACCTGTCCAATGGTGGGCTGTCATCCTGTACACAGCTAAATATCACTCTTGTTTTAAAGCCTTCTGGGGGTTTGGTTTATTGTCTCTAACCAACGAGGGGAAAAAACCAAAAGCAAGCGAGCCTTATGTTTGCAAAGGTCTTCAGTTTTACAGATCCATGTTGAGCGGGGAGTGCAGTTTTCAGCACACAGATCCTGGACAAAGCACAATTTTTCACGTGGTCCAAGACCAAGAATAATCTCTAAGATGTGACTATATCTGTATATTTGCCTTCATGCGACGTAGACTTCACCCAAGCTATCCCATTTTGCCAGCGCACCGTCATGTCTAATTAAGCCATGTCCTCATCACCAGACGAACAAGTTCCCTGCTCAGCTCCGAGGGGTGAGCGGCGAGAGACCCCCCTGAAAATCAGGACAAACCTTTAACCCCCCACCTTGACCAAGGCTCAAGGCTACAGGACAATCATCTGTCCTAGAGCTCACTTTTCATCTTTTGGTACCCAAAAGGTCTAAATGTCACATTCTGGCACAGAAAAAAAACCCAAACCAAACTAACCCCACAAACAAAACAACCAAAAGCTCTATGGATTGTTGTCATTTGCCACGATTTAATCTCTTTTTGTGATGCAGCTTTTGCAAAACTTCTGCACTATTGCAGAAAGCACCAGAAAATTTATAGCCTGCATTATGCTTGGAAACCCCTTTGGAAGGAGCAGTAATTTTAAATGCTATTTATTTACTAAGCTTCTCGGACAGGTTTCCCAAAACATTATAAATTCTATCTCAACCTATTAATTGTACTCTCTGAGCAACACAATTAGGGAACAAATGTGAATTAACCCACAATCCCCCGTATTTATTTTTTTTTAACATGACACTTAAAATTTTGCTCTGAATTATAAATTCCAACTTTTTCCTTTAAGTTCTTCTTCTGGCCATCTAAAATGACCATTTGTGGAAAGTTTCCTGTGCCGGAAGTAGCCAGGGAGTAGGAAGCTTTGTGGGGTTTATTAAAGATTTAAGATAATTTAAGTCATAGAGCCTCACATGACAAACTGTTTTATGAAGAATTGGTCTCGAAATTGCATCCCCCTCCAGCATCAGTAGGATAGAAATTCTTAAGTCTTTAGGTAGAAGAAACTTAGTTCTGAAGTGTTTTCATTTACACTGTTTTCCCTCTTAGCTCAGCATCACCCCCATTACTGCAAGAAAACTTGAGGAAAACAACTTATTTCCCCCAAAGCAAAGAGCAAGAAAAGGAAGTTAAAACAGCAACAGAAAGGCAGAAGATGTCTGTGTCCACCCCAAAATGAATCGCGGAGTCGTTTAATGAAAACAAGTCACCTTTGCAGTAAAACTTCAAGAGGGCTCCGAGTTCTCGTGCACAAGGAGAGAAAATCCTGAAATAGTTCTGTGAGAGCTGAAGGATTAGAAAAAGGGGATCCTGAGGCACCAGGAAGGAAGTGCAATTGTTTCATGTGGAAGAAAAAAGCGTGTGTTATGTATTTTATACTGTTTTTAATAGAAAATCTAAAACTGTTTACGAGACAGCCCTCCCTACATGTTTTAGAAACCCAAGCATTTCCCAACAAGAATTATTATTTTTTTCCTAAACAGAAAGAAATATCAAATATGGACACAAAAATACAACAGGATTCAGTATTATTTTAAAATAGTGTTAATAATTAATGAACTCCTCCATGCTAACATGCCTTGTTGTTTTGGGGGGAGGGGTTTATAAGAAATCAAATCAAGCATCTCTCAATGGCAATCAATTACAAATCGTTCGAGTCACCCAGTCAGCAGCTTTTTTCCCCATAAATCTACTCTAAACGTCCTCGGGTGCAGGGACCCTCACACCCTGAACTGTTTTTACGTGCGATTACCGCCTCGTACAGAGACCAGTCTTCTGTAATCATTGCAAACGATAGAGGAAAATTCACTGGTGAAACATATAGGAGCTAAAAAGTGAAAGTTCTCACGGCGTGTTCTGTACATGTCCAGGCTATTTTCTTAAGAAGTTGCAAATTTTTAATTTTTTACATTTTTTTAAAACTGGAAAAGCTAACATACATATAGTTCTTGCTTAAAATTACATATCGTGTTCTATCGTATCATACAATGTAATTTGTAATAAAATGTTTTTGCAAGTGTGTATAAAGTATCATATTGTATTACATTTAGAATCACTCAGGCTCAGGTTAGATAGACACCGAGACAAAAATCCTAATTCTTTAGAGCTTTTTTTCAAATGTGACTGACAAAGCTATTTTCACCCTAATGTAGAAGATCTTATAAAAACGCAGGTATGAGGTTATAACAGAGGAAAATGCATCTTTACTTTCAGTGTGGCACATACTGTAGCTTTGCTGAGTTCACTGACAATACCATGCACCTTCATATACTGATTTGCTCGATGCACTTCCCCCATATCATGCTTCTTAAAAAAAAATACTTTTTAGTCAATAAATACTGCAGTGATTTTATATTACTTGCTATTTTCCGAATCCATATAATTTCCATTGAGCAGCAGTTGCATTCTTTGTTTTAGAGCTATTAAGAAACACTATTCATGTGAGTTTCACTTGTTTTCTTAAAGAAAAAAGTCACTGTAAAAATAGTTAAAAAAATAATCAGGATAAACTGAAAAAATCATGATTAAAACTGAAAAATCCTACCATCAGCACAAAGTGTTTGCTTTTTCTTGATTAAGATGCAAAACCACTGTCTACGCCTTTAATTTCACTCTGTTTTAAAGGTTAATCACTTTTTCAAAATGAAATAGGTTCATTTTTCACAAACACTTTCCAATCAAGTTAGTTTACACCATTTCTTTACCACCCGTGTAACAGCCCGCGCTATGTATGTATCGCCGCTGGAATTTGTCACCTCCCAAGTATCATTTTTTCCCATCGTGGAAGGTCTGGTGAAAATGAAACTTTCTCCCCAACGTTTCAGACCCATCAACCCTAAACTTGACAGATTTTAAGGCAGAGAAACACAATTTACATCTAGGTTCAACTTCAAAAGAACTTTCGCCCCAGAACTCTCTCCCATGACCCTCAGTAACTTGTATTTTATTTAAATTTGCATTTTCCTGCCTTCCAGAAAGGCTGCCTGCCCTGAAGACACCAAGAGATGGAGAATCCATCCACCACTGCCTTTGGCTGACGGATTATTGCAGCGTTCCCTTCCCACATCTGCTCCACTTCACACTTGTCACACTCCGTGCTGTCACCTCCTCCTCCCTGTGACAGCCGTCTTCATCTCCACCCTCAAGAGACCCTCCTTCACCATCACCCAGGGGCACCTCTAAACCTTCTTTCTATTAACCTCAGATGGCTTTCACATCTCGCCCCACAAATCACTGATTTTCTCTACTTTCTGAAACGTTTCTCTTCTGGTTCACCATGTCCTTGTTGTGAAGCGTGGAGGGGAGGGGGAAAAAGCAACATGGGAAACACCTCTCTCATCTGTGAAGTCATAGAGGGAACTGCGTGGCTCTTAAGGACACATAGTGGTTTGTGGTGAACAAAAGCCTCCCAGGAATTGAGCCACTTCCCACCCTCTTTGCTCTTACATCTATGAGATAGATTATTTATGTTTTTTTCTGTATCAAAATGGAACTTAATTTGTTCCACCATAAAGAAGAACCAAGATTGTCTATTTCATAGACAATGATGATACAGTTGCACGGATCTGCCAAATGAAGTATCTTCCAAAAATTGTCTACACCAGGTATCCAAAATCCCCATCTGGATGTCCTTTCTGAAATTAAAGAGTTCAGCAACTGATTTGTTTTTCTTGGCTTGGTAAATGAAAACCAGACCAAGCTGCTGACCATGAGGAAGCAGGGAATTGACATGATACACTTTGGACCTACCATCCCAGGTGGTCAATTCAGATTTACTGGAGGAGGCCAACATGATGACTTGTCTGGAACACAACAGTATTCACAAGTTACCGAGCAAGGAAAGAGGTGGTTTTAAATTATCCTTCAAAGCCAGGAGATCCTTCCTCACAAAGAAGCATCCTCAATTCCCCTTTTCTCAGGCAACATGTTCTTCATTAGGAAAGATTCTGTCAATGTTCTTAGAGGATCAAGTGAAAGATCAGAGGAAAAAGGAAAAAGACCACAGGAAAAGGTAGCTGAAAATATTGAGTATTAAACTGGTGAAAAGATTATTATTAATTTTTTTTGCATGTTAAAGACTCCTTTGGTAGGGTAGGCTGGAAACTAACACTCACTTCCAATTATATAAATTCACTGCTTTCACTGAAACAACCTGCAGAAGTGACCAGACTGTGCCTAATCCTCGTTAATACAGACACCCAGGAAAGGGAGGCTTTCAAGCGATTTCAAGCTGTTTTCATGATCACTACTGATATTTTTAATACAGCTCCACTTATTTAAAATATATACAAAAGTTTTCAAATATAAGTTGATAAACGCAAAAGAAATAGTTAACATTTTACAAAGTCATCTAAATCACGTTCGTCAAAACTGTAATTAATTCACATTCGAAGTGGAAATGAAGATGGTTCCTCTGTGTGTCTTACAAGACCACACCTTCTGGACCCTTGTACAGAAAGATATTAAAAATCTATTTTGCTTATTATTCATAATCCCTGTGGTACCCGAAGAAACAGTGACACAAACCTTGTGACTTCCTCTCACTGGTACCGCATCCAGCACCACAATATTTTGTACAAACAAGTTCTACTTACAACCATTTCTTGCTTCACCAAAGACCTGGTGATCTGTTATCACCTTCTTACAACAAAAAACTGTTGTTGCAAATCAAAGTGCTGCCGACACAGGCACCACCACAGACAAGTAAGATGTGCTGAGGACAGAACATCTTCTCATAAAAACTTGTATTTCTCACAATTACAGCAAGAAATAAAATTGCCAAGAAAGGTGACATCAAAAAGAGAAAGCGTTAATGGACTCAGATATATCTGACTAACAAATAAACCTCTTTTTAAGAAAGAAATGCAGTGCATTGAACCAAACCGAGCCAAACTCATGTAGGACTGAACAGCAGCTACTCAGACAGATGAGAAATCTGGTGCCCTCTGACCAGTTTCTTCTACATCAGTTGCCAGAGGAAGAGCACGAGGTAAAGGCAAAGACGCCATGAGACTCCCCAAACCACACAAAGATCTATCCCCATTTTAGATATCAATAGTCCTCATTATTTTTATCATTATTTACACAAATGTTAACGATACAGTTGAAAAATTCCAAAGACAGGCTTTAAAATCACAGCACTCTCCCACCGAAGTGGGAACTTGGAGCTGCTCCATCAGTCCTTCCTCTAGGTTTTTAAAACTTAATAGTTTTGGGATGTATTCTTCAATAACCAAGATAACGGCGGTATTTGAGTTATCTCAGCTGTAGTCAGAAAAGGCAAGTAAACACTTGTAGACTCAAGTGATTGCTAACGTAGAAACACACACACAAGTCTCTCATTTCCACACTTTTCAGCTGTCTAATAGCACATTACACATCATTTTGCTTCACACCGACACCTAAAATCTGGCCAATCACCTGGACACACCGGTATTTCTTTTAAGTATTTTTTTTCTCCCCCTGTGTAAACTGCAGAAAAATGACAAGCCAAGGTTTTACAGCTTAGTGAACACAAAGCCAGTTAGGGAGGGGTTTGATTGCTCTGGGTCACCTGGGATCTAAATCCTATTACAGTCGGGTTCAAAAAGATGTGACAGAGGAATTTAAGTTGACACCAAGAGACACTTACAATGAGCTCCGAATCCCGGCCCATGGAAATGACTGTTCTGTTCACTGTCCTCAATAGCTTTTCCATGATTATCTGGACGTGTCGTTGCGTCGGCCCCTGAGGGAAAAGAATAAATTAGTGGTAACCAGATACAACGGACACCTGATGCAATCCAACTATTTCTCTTTGCCTTTCAATCCCCAGTGAAATAAAACAGAAAAAAAGCAGAAAATCGGTCATTTCAACAAACACCCCGCAAAGTCTATTTTACTAATACATGGTCCTGACTAATTAACCTGTACTTTTACAATCATTTAAATGAAAAGCAAGTCCCTAGGAATATAGAAGAGCCTATGACTATTAGCTACCTAATAATTTTACTATCCTAAACCATTTTTCCAACATCAGAAGCCCACAGGCATCAATAAATCTGGGGGAGGCTACTCTGAAACAGCTCAATTAAAAGAAACAGAAAAGCCAAGCAAAACTTTGTTTAAGGAACTTTAATTTCAGCCAATTTATATTAATATTTCTGTACTAAAAAGAACTATTTTTGAAAGAGCTGAAAATTAAATATTTAGTGCCAGTGGCTATTAAGAGCAAGTCCGTAACCTCACGCAGAACAATGCTGACAGGAGCTGAAGCCAAAAACAAGGAGAAAGGGAGAGAATGAGCTTTGCTCCCATTTTTCACTTTATAAACCGGCTTCTTCACAGTTTTTATTGGTCTGAAGGAGAAGACTTTAAAAGGGGGCTGTGAGATGGGAAGGGGAAACCATTCCATGGCTGACATCTGTAAAAGTTTTCCCTAATAATTATCTAAATGAAGCAGCAGCATCTTTGTGCTGCTTCTTGACCATCAGACAAACATTCCAATGAACCATTTTCTTTCTTGCCCTTGGATACAGACAATAACCCACATTTAGCACTGGATTATGATGAATTACCAATGGCAGATTTGCATATATAACAAATACATTTGCATACTTGAATTAGGAGCCATCATCAGTGCACACACACAGCTACTGCTCCAGGAGAGGCTTTTCCTGCTGCTGACAACTGTGTCTTTGGGATAAACCCTTCAATTCTGGCACTAAATACATCTGCAGGGAAGAATCTATCTTGCTCCCCTGCTCCACTCCATCCTTCAGCTCTCCAAGACTTCTCTCCTCTCCTACAAGCCCTCTCCAAGACCTACCTCCTCTCCTACGAGTCCTCTCCAAGACTTCCCTCCTGTCTTCATTCCTGGCACTTGTCCTGCTCCTGCCCATTTTCCATTTTATTTTACATGGCTCCTCACTCGCAGCGTCTCCATCCTTTCCTTGTCCCCTTCTCTACCCCCCTGCTCTATCAGCAAATGGATCTTTATTTTCCCTTAACTGGCTCCAGCTGGGCTCAGCCCAGGAGAGGGACGAGCTGCAGGTGAGCTGCTACCAGGGGGAGAGACACAGCCAATGAAGAGTGACAGGAAGCAGCCACACTGTCAAAAACAACTTTTTTTTTTTTTTTTTAAAAAAAAAACCAATCCATTTTCTGAAGCAGTCACATAGAACTACTTCTAAAAAGAAACCAAAATCAGAACGAGCCCAGATAATGCAGTCAAATAAGATGCTGGATCTAATACAAGCAACTGGGGTCCTTTCCAACTAAATCAGTGTAGATCCTGTGCAGGATGGAGGTCCAGGCAGCAGCCTCAGCAGCCCAAGAGAGCAGGGACTCACTGTGGCTCCGTGGCAAAGCCCCAGGACGTGCAGGTTTGTGTGAATTCAAGAGAAGGCTATTACACAAGCTCTCCACACCTGCACAGCAGCCCAGGCACCGTGCAGGTTCTCACACGTTCATGGCCTGAACAGATCCAACAACTCCACCAGTCACAATATTCCTGCAGAAGCCACCACCTCCCAGTTCAGGTTTTTTCTTACCGGGTGGAGGACTCTACCAGCTAACTTTAAAAGGCACTTCAAAAAGCTAAACAAGTTTGCCATGTTGACAGAAGTGTATGTTCATAGATTTATATATCTATAAATATATTTTTATGTGTGTATACACCCCCTACACCCCCATTTCAGACACACAGACCCACTATCAATGAACTTCAACTCTGCATTACCCAAAATGTTCATGGGAGAAAAAAAAAAAAAACACACAAGCAACCAATAAAACTACAAACCAAAAAACCCCAAATATCTTCCACTTGGCAGAAGCCACACACCATCTAAGAGAAAGGCTGAATTCCTTCAGAATATCTATTTACTCATCATCTAATTAATGCCTGGAAATTTGTTACTTGATGTGCCTCAAACAGTAAGAAACATCTTATGATGTCACACAACATGGCCCCATCACTGGGTACCTAAAAAGAAGACTTAGAAGAGACTGGTTAGGAGGGAGGGCAGAAAAAAAATTTAGAAAATCTAAGCCATCAGGAGTTACCTGCTTAAGTCATTCTATTAAGATGCATTTCTTTTAAGTGCTAATCACCCCAGACTGTAGGATACTAACCACATCTTTCTTGTAAAGCACTTCCAGGATGTTACTCAGCAACTGGCAACAAGCCTCCAAGTCTTCTTGTCTTTCCAAGTGATACTTGAGCTGATCTGTCATCGTGGGCAGCAGGATTTCCCTGCAGTCTGCACACAAAACACAAGGTTTAAACAACTTGAAACAACTTCCCAGCGCTGCCTGAAGAGCTGATCTGCTTCAGAGCTCACACAAGATAAAAACATCAGGAAAAAGAAAGTAATTTCCAGATTTCCGATCGCCTGCTTTTCAACGAAAACCATAAAACATTGAAAAAAATTTTAAGTAATAACGAAGTCATTGGGTCAAGGATGCTTGGACAAGCACGACCCTTCACAGGGAATTACACGGAGCATCACGCTCACTCGACTGGTTGAAGGTGTGTGAAACTTCCCTCACCATACTGGTTACCAGTGGCCAAACTGGACACACACACTTCACCAAGATGTACCATGTTCTTCAGATTAACCCTCAGGCACGACAGGGGCTTTTATAGCTCAGGAAAACGCTGCTGCAACACTTTGTACTGGTGTGGAGGTGTGTTTGCCTGTACAGGACTTGTGGGGAGAGAGAGGGAAGATGAGGGAAAAGGATGTGGACCTAAATAATGGAGAAGCCCCCCCCATTCCCAGCCCCCAAATAATCCATGCCCAAGGGAGGAGGGGAACTGGTTATTCCTGTTCATCAGAGCCTGGTTTTCCCAAGGAGAAATAACGATAATTATATTACGATTAAATTACACAGCATATATGCCATCAGCACAGTACTAAACCATATTTTGGGGGTGAGGGAAAGGAGAGCAGGGACAAGGAGGAATTAAGACCACCAAAAGAGCTTATTTACCAGGGTGCTCATTAAATGATCTAAAGCTATTTGCACAAAAAAGAAGCCTCCAAACTGCCCTCATATGGCAGACAATGATCTATGTGAGTCTATGTGATTAACTTAAAAAGAAAGGAGCAAACCATGAAAAAAACTTCACAGAACAGGGGTGGAGCACATTCTTTTCACCAAACACAGAGTGGGGGGCAGAAAGAAACCCCGAGTGGCCCACCCCTCCCGCAAAGACACTGGAATGTGCCTTTGTGAAGTCCAGGAGATGAATCAATCTTTAAGAAATTACAAAGGCCCCTGATTAGAGGTTTGAAAATGTTTCATGTCCCCGTTAAGCCCCACTAGTAGGGAACGGTCAGAGATCAATTTAATATCTGCAAGAATGGAGAAGGCGAAAATTGCAGTTATGTCACCTTTGAGTTCAACTGTCTGGAGTAGGCGCCGATCAATAGGGAGAGCATTCAAGTTGAATTTCTGAGAAAGGAAAAACTAATTGATTTGTCATACTCCTTCATTTGAGATGATTACCCAACCTATACAAAAGACTACGTTCCCTTGGGTGGACTCAACAAGGCTCCTCAGTTACCATTCTACAAGCTCTCTGCCTTCCTCAACAACTGCTGAACATCTGCTGTTTGGTTTGCAGCTGCTGCAGGTTTTCAAACGTGGGAGGATAAAACAAAGCATCAAGGTGTGCAGGGACTTGATAAAAAGATCCAGATCCTTCCCAGACTTCTAAAAGCCAACAAACAAAAAACCTGTAAACCACCACCTTACGCCCCAGAGAACCGTGCAAGCTCCGATCCCCTGAAATCTTTCTGAAGATCACTTGGTCCTCAAATTAACAATGGAACTTTTATACTAAGGAAGAAATACCCACATGGACACTGGGATCAAGTACAACCTCATCCAGTTTGCCAACACCATCGAGCCGTGTGGTGAAGTCACCACGCTGGAGGGGAGGGATGTCATCCAGAGGGACTTAGGCTGAAGAGGTGGGACTGTGCTGAACCTCATGAAGTTCAACCAAGCCATCTGGGTCACTGCAATCCCAGGCATAAATCCAGGCTGGGGGGAAAATGGCTGGAGAACAGCCCTGAGGAGAAGGACTTGGGGATGTTGGTGGACAAAGAGCTCAACATGATCGTGCAATGTGTGCTGGCAGCCCAGAATCCCCCACGTCCTGGGTTGCATCCCCAGCAGCGTGGCCAGTAGGCTGAGGGGGAGATTCTGCCCCTCTGCTCCGCTCTGGGGAAACCCCCCTTGCAGTGCTGCCTCCAGCTCTGGGGCCACCAGCATCGGAAGGACATGGACCTGTTGGAACAGAGCCAGAAGAGGCCACAGAAATGCTTTGAGGGCTGGAGCCCTTCTGCTGGGAGGACAGGCTGAGAGAGTTGGAGGTGTTCCACTTGGAGAAGAGAAGGCTCCAGGGAGACCTTAGAGCCCCTTCCAGTCCCTCAAGGGGCTCCAGGAGAGATGGGGAGGGACTCTTGATCAGGGAGGAGAGCCATAGGATGAGGATGAGTGGTTTTAAGCTGAAAAGAGGGGAGATTTAGATAAGATATTGTGAAGAAGTTGTTTATTGTGAGGGTGGTGAGACACTTGAACAGGCTGTCCAGAGAAACTGTTGAAACTATTCCATCACTTTAAGGTTTTCCAGATGCCTCTATTAAAATACAAGAGCTAGAAGACAACAAAATGCAAAGATGGAACCCACCACCACACACAAATATAAATATATATATATATATATTAAAGTACTAGTACTATGGTAATATGCTCTATTAAGATTTTAAGTGCATCCTTTGCCACAAACTATTTGGAAAAGCACTGGGTTGATCACCTCTATCTTGATTAGTAGAGAAGAGGAAAGGTTAACCTTCATCAGCCTGTCACCACCACCTCCCAGCCCTGATTAATGGGCCACCTTGATAAATCTATAGTCTATACCATTCGTCTCTTGCTCGAAAGCCAGCTCTGGAGATAGCTCATGAGTGTGATGCACAATGATTACAGACAACAATAATTTGACATCTGTTCTCTACTGCATGAGTCCAACCCACGATGATTAATGTCACAGGAATGTGCAGGAAGAATAAAATATTAATCTTTATAAAAGGATGCTCAGGAGGCATTATCAACTTACGAGCATCCAAGCAAAGACTTCAAGTGAAACACTGACACAGGAACTATGCTGAAGCTAAATACGCGCCATAAATTTTTGTCAATTTAAAACCATTTCATTTGGAGGGACACTGACAAATGCATTTCTTGATTTTATGGTTCATTTAGTTAATGTGGCCAAAAAAATAAAACCTTTGCTTAGTAACCTCACTTCCGCTACACAGCAAGGAGACAAAGATTGTCATTGGAGTCATGATTAAACAATAAGAACTCTTATAAATGCTACGTGCTGTCTACTAATATTTAATAGACTAACGATTTCCTAATGGAGAAATCACTCGATTTCCTAATTCCTAAGTATTTAGGAATACAGCAGCCATACAGCTCCCTTGGTAATTAGCTGGAAGTCATTTGTAAACAAAGCAACAGAGAATATGAACAACTGTATGGGCCAAAACAAATCAGATTAATCACTGTTTACATAAAACCAAAATTTTGTGGTTTGCCAGGATAAGGCACTTCATTTATAGAATCATAGAATGGTTTGGGTTGGAAAGGACCTTAAAGATCATCAAGTTCCATCCCCCTGCCCTGGGCAGGGACACCTCCCACCAGAGCAGGTTGCTCCAAGCCCTGTCCAGCCTGGCCTTGAACCCCTCCAGGGATGGGGCAGCCACCATCCTCCTCTTCACAACCATCCTTCATCCTGCCGACATCTCTACCTGAACAATTATATACACAAAAATGAGATAAATCACCCAAAAATAGTATGGGAGAGCATGGCGGTTGAAAATCTCCTACAGGGCAAGCTCTCAGCTCATCGCTGTGACTTACCCCTTGGAAACAGTTACATCAAGCACTGTGGAGATCTCATCTCCTGCAGCAGCCGTGACCCTTCTTCCATGCTCCAGAGGAAAATTCACGTTTATTTTGCCAAAGCCATAACCGATTATTGACACGAGCATGGAGAGGAAAAAAGGCAGATCATTTCAGATGTGCAGAACAGCCTTGAACACAATGAAAACAGACCCCGAAAAGGTGTGGAAGCAGCTGTCCTGACCTTAGCAGGGAATCAACTGGAAAACCTTTTCTTCCTACTGGTATTTGAATATTTATTGGTTCAAGGACAGGAACTAGACGTGTGAAAATCTTACACAGATCTAGTCTACACAGAGAGATGATTTCTCCTTGTTGGCCTCTGTAAATAACCACGAGCTTGAAAAAAATATGCTCCTTGAATTCACCTTGCTATTATTTCTCCGATCAAATACTTATATACAAATACACACACACTCTCTGTTTAAAGTTGCTCTGAATGACATGCTACACACTGATTTTTCTTTTTCCCTTCAGAGTAAGGGCTCAATTATGAGCCTCTGTTAGGACAAAAGCACCAGAACATCAGGAGTGTACATCATTTTAAAGCTCACTAAAAATAAATACAAGTTTTACAAGGGAGAAAAGATACCCTGAATTTCAGAAGGAAACACATAAAAGGCACACGACACCACCAGAAAAGCATCAAACAAATTTTAAAACTGTATCTCACATCCTTTTTTAAAAGCATACAAACTACTGTGCCGTAATACAAGGTCCCAAACTTTTCAGATTTCCTGAAGACCAATGGACCATCCATCACAACATCCCTCTTCAAGCACAAAGCTTTAGAAAACCATTTCACACACCCACCCCTCTCACCCCCAGATCCTTCAAAGCTTCACAAATTCGTGTGTTTTGAATTTTAATTCTTCTGGAGGCAAAAATAAATCTTCCTTGGCCTTTCAAAGCCCAGAATCAGAGCAGTTTTCTCTAACAGAAATACACTGATGAAATGCTGTTTGATTTTCTGTACATTTTACAGTTTTCCATCAATTCCACAATCCCATACTGCATATTGCTTTTAGAAAAGAAAATCTCATTTCTGCAATATGATACAGGATTAGTTGGATACTTATATGAAAGTATTGCCTATCAGTTAAAATATATTGAATAAATGGGGAGGAGGAGAGGCAGTGGAACTACCTTTCAGCAATAAGAGTCAAACCCACAGAGCAAAGACAAATCTAAATTTAACAAAGGCTGTGGCTACGAGTTTAATTCATTTTCAAGTGAATTTTAGTGTTTATGAAAGCTTCCCAGCACAGCGGGTTCTCCAGACACAAGATAAAGCTTTATCAACACACAAAAAAAATCCCAAATGTATATTTAGATGAGGTGACAGCAAACCATACAGATGTGCAGGCTCCTAGAGCCCCTGGGAAGTGATGCAGCCACATCACCGCTGCACCGAGCTCTGCCAGTCCTCAGCGCCCAGCTCCACCCTCTGGTGCCCAGCACTGGTCCAGAGCGGGGCGAAGGGAGCATCCCCGTGCTCAGACTGGGCAGCGGGAGCAGCCGACGTGCCCGGAATCCCCGTCACTGCTCCACTGAAGCACTTAGGATTTAAGACATTCTTAACAGGCGGCGACATGAGCACCCCTGGTTGGGAGCCTCCTGATAAGATCCAAAAGCCATTAAGCAGCGCTGTTCTGTCAACAACACCCGGACTGAGCTCAGATTAACGACCCTGCTATTAAAACAGATTCATTTAAATTTCTTAGTGGCTCTACAAGAGAATCATGTTAGACTCCACCACTCGCTGCAGCCCACGCCGCAAGTCTGAAAAAGAATCCACCCACAATTTCTCCTTCCACCTTTGAAAATGAAGTTGGTTGAACCAGGGAAGTCAAAGATTAAAATGGTAAATACATAATGTACAACTATATACTTTTTATAGGCATAATTTCATTTTTTTAATCCAGGTTATCTCAATTTCCTCCTACCCAGGACAGTCAAGTATAATACCTTGTATCACTGACTCCCACCCCAAAGACCATGTAACCTAAAAGCAGTCCAGAGAAGGGAAAATTACTACAAAGAGAGAGCACTAAGAATGAATGAAGGGAAGATGTAACACTTAATGTACACTTCTTTTAATGGTTTAAAACGGTTTTGATGGTTTTATCTTTTAATCATTTTAAACTTTAAAATGGTGTCAGGGAGACCTGTACCATTTTACCCAAGCCCCAACGCCAGCAGGTTCACTACATTTCTCCTTTTAATTCTTGCAAACCTTCCAATTAAAAATACCTCAGCCAGTGTGGCTCACAAGGGCTGAAGAATTCCAAAAGATCTCAAAAGTGAAGATCAAGCTGAGCTGCATTTGGACTTGCTGGTGCAGCACGTGGTGACATGGCTGGTGGACTCGGTTTTTTATAGATTTATTCTCACTTCATCACCATCTGTAGCTGCAGGAAGTGAATTTATAACCTGTGCCATGCCTTGTTGCCCAAGTGGGACCTAAACTGTACTGAAGGCTTCCTTGTGGAAAAGCTCTCTCTCATTCTTGGAAGGTACAGAGTCTCCAGGATCTCTATCATCTGCTCTTAATTCTCATTAGACTTTTTTTTTGCTTAACCAGTGTTTAAGGTTTAAATTTAGACTCAATGATTTTACATATATTTTTTTATAAATCACAACTTTGGAGAATAACCTTACTGTAAATTCAGCCTAAATAAAAAGTGCTCTCAAAATGTAAAGCTTGTTCTTTGACCCTCACTCTTCATTGCTACTTGCAGAAAGTTAGAAAGGAAACGTTAAGCGGAGAGAAAGAGTGAGGGTAGGACTTAATTCCAGCTGTTAATACCAGATCCATGCAATACCCACCTTCTAGGAGTGTTGTTGAACTGCACTAGGTGTGAAAGAATGAAGTTTTGTGAAATTAAGGAATAGAATAGAGTGCAGAATTGATTGTGTTGGTTTTATACTTTTTTGCTAACTGGAAGAAGTTATAGATCCAAGAGTGACATAGCTGTGCTAAGACATCACCCGATCTGCTCTAATGCCTGCCAGGGCACAGACACTCCACCAAGAACATTTTTTGCAATTGGAACCAAAAATATGTGATTTATCAGCACTTTGCACCATGTGGTCCCAGCATTTTTGATCTGACTGAAGAACCCTTTCAAATTTCCCTTATCGTTGAACCGTTCCCTACTTGCTCCCTCATTAAGTTCTTCTGGCAGCCCATAAACACTTAGTTGAGGTTAGTTTAACCTGCAGTCGTCTAGAGAGAGAATAAAATGTTTTCACCTCAGATGAAGAAATCTGGAAGAGAAGTGCTTGAACTTACCTTTCCCTGGCCTATTAATGTAAAAGGAAAGTATAAAAATCATGGATGAACGTCAGAGCCTAAAGGATTTCCATGATGTTTTACTTCAGCTGGGGGAAGGCTGAAGGGGAAAGAACACCCAAACCTTCCATTCTCTCTATTGAGCTTCACTGAGCACAAAAGCTAAATTCATCACTTTTGATAAAATACGTCACAGTTCAAGTCACACACCGTAACTCTAGATGCTTAGTGCCCTTCTAAATTAAAAACTACAAGTTTTTGCTTTCCCTTCTTTATGATCTATAACCTGCGGGATGTGCCAATTAGCAGTTCCCTCACTTATTTTAAATCTCCTTGTCCTTCTAATGGCACAACCTTAATTGGGCACAACCTCCTCGGCGGTCGGCAGCAAGGACAAGGCTTGAGCTGACGGAGGGTCTGAGACAATGAATAATGTGACAATTTCCTGGCTGCCAAGGCCTTTGCTCACCGTGCTGCGTGAAGAGGTCACTGTGAACTATTTCGATCAAGCAGTACAGCTTCTGGATGGTCAGCCGGCTCACAGGAACGTTCAGGATGAATTCAGTAAAGAGTTTGCTACGTACGAAGAGACAAGTGAAAATATCTTAATCTGTCTCCAAAATATGTAAAACAAACAAACAAAAAAAATCCCAAACATTCAATAGCACAAAATAACTACCTACCTACTTTTGGAAAAGCAAACTCATTCTTTTTCCCAGGCACAAAAGAGAAATTCCTGAGAAACGTGAATAGTCCCACATACATCTGTTTAGGTTTTTGTGTCTTTTCTTTTTCCTTCTCCCTTATTATCTCAGTTTTACACTTTTCTCCCATGTTTCATTTTAAGTTTTAGATTTCCAATTTCAGTTGTCTGTGCTATCGCCTCCTCACTTCAACCATCACGTACCACTAACGGAACAATACATGATCGTGGAAACCAAAACCAGAAAAAGTGATAATTCACATTACAAGCTTTTACCAACAGAAAGACACAAAGACACACACATTTTTAGGACAAGGCATCACCACTCATCAGCTGAGCTTCCAGCTCAGTGAAATAAAATTTAAAGATTTTAAAAGTCTTTAAAGATATTTAAAAGACTTGTCAATAATTTTGTATCACTTCCTAAAATCTTGATTTTTTTTTTTTTTAATTTTCCCTATTAAGCCTTCACTTCTAAGTTTTATTTAATCTCAATGTAAATATTGCAAGTGAGAGATCTAAATTTTTAGTGTTTGGGGTGAAACAGGCTAAATCCTAGGATTTCTCCTGGTCTATTTTCCCCAGCACTTTGGCTATCACATATCAAAACTGTGATTTAGTCCAGAAACTCTAACTCTTCCAGGCCTAGAGGAGCACAGGAGTACCTGGGGAAAAAAGTTTCCAGTAGAGGCAAGCAGAAGCTAAATGCCAGGTTCCTCAGGCCACTAACATTATACTTGGCTATTTTACTTCTGCTTTATCTTTCTTTTCCCCATTTTGACACACCAGAACATAGAAATGCAAACAAACAATATGCAGAAGGGTTTCTGCAATCAAATTACTGAAATGTCGACCCGGCAATAGGGTTCACCGAACAAAACCAGTTATTGTTTACATTAAATTTATACTGGAAAGAGTGAAACATAAGAACACAGCTTAAAAGTTTTGAAGTGAGTTGCGCAACGGACAAGTCGCCCGATTGACAAATTTGTCAAGACACTGGTGAAACCTTAATGCCATGTATGAGTTTTAAAAACAGGCTACTTCTGTAGCCCTGAAAATATTCGTAAGGAAATAAAAGGTAATAAAATCAAAGTGATAAATTATCTCAGGTCATATTTCAACGACTTTGTCTATATATTTTTACACGTGTGTATCTCTCTCTCTCAAATAAAGACACATTCCATTAACTCTACTCACCTGAGTTCCTTTGGGTCAAATACTAATTTCACATCATTGACAATAGCTGGCAAGTATTTAAGTGCTGCTCCCTAGAAAAATAAAAACAACAAATAAACATGACTGAAATTTGAATGTCTTTAAAGGCGACATGAAGATGTCAAGATGAGACTCTTCCTCCGCTGCCCTGTGGCTGGCTCTTGGTGAAATCTTTTGGGGGCAAAGTACCTAAACTGAAACTCAATGAAAATGAAACTTTGAGATTTAACAGATTTAAAAGAAAGAGGTGAAGAAAGATTGGTAAACTGGGAAAACTGTCAATTTACACCAAAACTAGAGACTTACAAGCTCCTTCCAACACGTTATAGAAACCTTTTGGTCTATCAGTGCACAATCCATGAGGAAATTACATTCCTCTAATCACTTTTTCCCGATTTTTACTTCCTCCTCATCAGACAGGCTGTAGTAATTTGGGCTTAATTTTCCCTCCAGTACTTAAAAATGAAACAGAAAAGTACAATTGTAATTTTTCCCAGCCGTAAACCCTTGGCAGCCACTAAGGAAACTGCAGTTCTTTCTAATTCCCCTTGAACTTGGAGTTACTGCTCCATTTCACAGCACATAATGAAAGGATTCAGAAGATACAAACAGATCTTTAATATTTTAACAATCCATCGCAATTTTAACTAATTTTGCCTTTCCATTTCTTAGTAACAATTAGTGTGTATTTCTTTCTAGAGCAAACATTCTCTTACAGACATCAAGAGCAAAAGTCCAGCAAACAAAAATTCCTGCCCATCACTTTATTGCAATCACCCCAGAAAAAGCTTTGGGTTGGACAACAGTAAATGGACTCTTGTAGTGGCACAGATAAAAATCACTTTGTCTGCACAAACAGTCATTTCAATTAGATAAACTGGGGTTCTTTTGCTTCATTTGCAAACAGATTTAAGAGCTCTATTTCAAATAATAGATAGGAAAACGTTCTACCTAATAAACCCTAAGGCAAACGCCTTTGGTTTTAATCTTAACCTTATTAGCTCGGGAATTTCCCCGAATTCTTGTACCCACTGAGCACCAGACAAGAAAAAATTCCCCAGTAATTCAAATATAAACCATAACAGCCAGATTACTCTGCTTTGCCTTATTGATACCACCAAACAGTTTGATTACAGATGTATTTTTGCCTCAAAAAGGGGAATGAGTCTTTCCCCCTACACGGCATTTCTGTTTCCGTGTTTCATCCTTAGAATTTGCAGTTTCCACCAGCGACAGCACCACAAGCTCACTGTCCTTGTGAACTATAAGGAAGATGAGCCCTTATACTTTTCTTTTTTAATCAATTCTTTTCTAGTCTGAAGTCCATGACTTGACAAGTGATTATATTATACAACTCCACCCTCAGAAGAATTCAAGAGCCAGAAAAAGTCCATTTATCAGTAGTTGTTAACCCTAGGATGAGGCACAGGAAACAGACTGAAGGAGTATTTTCTTGGAGGTACACACAAAACCACTTGGCTATTTTCAAATAACTACATTTTTCTGCCACATCTTGGTAATTTTAAATCAACTTCCACCTTTCTTGAGTGCATGAAGTCAATTGGTTGATTACAGTCAGAAGGGACATCTCGGTCCAAATAGTTAAGAAAAGAGGGGGAAAGAAAAAAGTTTAGAATACACTATCAATCAAATACTTGATCTTTCCAGCTAAAAATACAAGTACCATTAATGATTAATACATACTATTTTAGAGTAAAGTTCAGGTATATTATACAGTATAATTATTTTAATTAAATCATCTGCATATCTTTAGATAAGATTAGCAGAGGTATCAGCGATACAAAATATGGCTTTTCTTGAATAATGCATGAAGCAGTTATTAATTTACATATTTCTCAATAAAAATGTAGATTAAAGTGATTCTGGCGAGACGGTTTAAGGCAGCACAGATCCACGCCCAAAACCATACCCAAAAGCCCAAATTCAAGCAATTCTTTTCTTGAAATTATAAAGCACCTTTGGATTCTTGAGGAATTTCATACGTTTTGCTAGTCCAGCACCTACAAAAGTGGCTGCACGTGAGTATGAATATGGCCCTGGGAATGTCACTCATCCTGAAGGGAAACACTAGAGCAATTGAATAAATTTCTAGTTAAAATATTATATTCTTCAAATCAGCTCGGATATTCTTCTGTGAGGTGAACACACACATTTCCTTTCCATTGAATATTCATTGTTGCAGAAATTTTGCCAACACAGCAAAGAAAAATGTATAGGGTGAGACTGTGACAGCACACGGTCAGTTCTGCTCTCAAATTCAATCCGAGAATCGAGGAAATACCAAACATTTCCCACCACTATTTGCTCAAATAAAAGAAAAAGGCGTATTTCTGCAGCGTCGATACCAATTGGGGTTTCGCTATTTGTTTTAAAAAAAAAAAAATCTGTGATATTTTTCACCTGCTGAAGCATTCACAGAAAGAGCCGCAAGTGGAGAAGAATAATTATAAAAAAAAAGCCCCCCAGCATTTGGAATTGCAGGAATTGCAGGCTGGCCCTCCCACAGTGGCATGGGAAGTTTGCCAGCGCTCGCTGACCTCTTCTAAAAGAGGGGGAAAAAAAACCCCAACACAGTAATAGGTTAGAAAGGAATTTCAGAGCGTTCCCAGTTTTTATTCAAAGTCCATTTAAACTGTCAGGCTTGATCATCAACCATTCCCACGTAGGCTTAAAGGACTCCTCACGCGCTCAGAAATCAAGCTCATAACTGTAATTATGCAAATAGTCCCATTATGTACACGCTTATGTGTTTTGATGGATGAGGGCTCTAATGACCAGTTATAAACCGCAGCCATCGTTGTGTTTTTATTTGCTTATCATTCAAATGCATGTAGCAATAAATGTTTAGTAACACGCACTAAAAAAAAGCGCTGGCATTTTATATCTTGAATTAGAATTTCACACTCTGCTGGCACGATCATTAAAATTAACACTTTAATGGCTTAAACAAAGTACTGTCAGGTAAAACTATTTACAACATCAATTTAAAGCTTGTAGTTGCAACAATTATCAGCCATTTAGGTTCTGCTTTATGGGCAAACCAATTAAAGTTTAATATCTTAAAATTTAAAGAAAATTGTGGAAATATATTTCCCAATTTCCAATCTCAGCCGAGTCAATCATACGAGGGACAGGAAGGCTCTGCAGCCCCACGATTAAATCTGTATCTCTGCAATCCAAAGGCCCACGAACATAACTTTTTGTTGATATTAACTCTTGTAAACCAGCAGCTCTCACTGCAGATTTTACTCTGTTAAAAGCTGCAGCTGAAAGTAGATCTTTTATTAGCAGCAGCACAATTGCAGTGCTGGTTATTCCCTAGATACTGGAATACATAAGTGAGGAATATTAAATTGTGCAAATAAAAAACCTGTTCTTGTCTTTTCAGATAACATCAGGAAAAAACAAATAAGCCATCTGTTTTGGTTTGGGGTCTTTTTTCCATGGAAAGAAATTAAAATAGATTACTTTCCACTCTTGATCAGCACCGGACAAAGGTTCAAATTCCTCATTTCTGCAAGAAGTACACAGCAAACTAAATCAAAATCTTCATTTATAGTTAGACAGTGACACCTAAGACACCTGAAAATTCAAAACCACATTAGATAAAACACAACACTGAAGAATCTCAATTCTTTGATTTTTAATCAAACAGGGGTTTGCAATAATTGCTGTGTGATTCCATCAGATTCCTACACAGAGCTGGGAACAGTCTCACCTACTTAGTCAATAATTATAAACAGTTTCAAGCTGGGCTGTACTAAAAATTTTACTGCCCAAAGGGGCTTCTCTCTTTGTGGAAAACAAGCGAGAAATTATTACTCCCTTTATCAAGCTACAAAAATCACTCATTCTCCATCCTACAAAGGACAGAAATAAACCAGCAAAGGGGAAGAATAAAAAAAAAAAATTTAAAAATGAGAGAAAGCAGAAAAGACAGTGCATCTCATGAATAATGGATATATTTTCCCTGTTACTGCGTTAAACTTCCTTGTACACTCACTATTCTGTCATAATAGTGACAGACAGACATACCTGACATAATACACTGTCAGGGTATTATGGGATGGGTTTTTTTTCCTGGGATGTGAGTCACATTTGAGTCAAGGATCAGCTTGACATCAACGAGCCCAGCTCAGCCACCTCCAAGTATTTTCTAATATTATCTCTCAGCCCTCACTTCTCCCCCTCCCCAGCACACATCTGTGTTCCCCTGCCCTTTAAGAACATCGTGTGTCTGTATGAAATGTATAATATCACAGCCAGAGTACATGCATCTGCAAAGAACCATTACTGCATGAACCAGCTGCCAAGCCAGCTATTGAACTGCTCAGCCCAGGAGTGCAGCCCTTCAAGGGTACCCTTCTAAACGATAAAAAAGGCAATTAAAAATGCCAAGGAATAAAACCCACTAAGTGAAAATAATAAGGCCCAGAAAAGTCAAAGGTTTGCCTTAAACTGAATAAATTAAGCGATAATTGATGGTCTGCACGGCCAATACACAGGATGAAGTTCCAAAGTTTTACAGTTCCCCAGAATAATTGTAACTTATTCCTTAAATCATCACAACCACCCCTTTATCTGGAGCAGTCACCCTTTGCAACCTTTAAGATAAATTCATTGATGTGCTTCTACTGACTTAACAGCTGAGTTTATTTTTTTAAACTTCTTCAGAGCTAGCAACTGTAATAACACGGGAGGGGGGGGGTTCCATGTTGAAGAAAGAAATTCAGTGATGGCCTTCACTAAAAGATTAATTGGGGGGAAAAAAAACCCATCAGACATTAATACGAAAGAGAAATCACTAGTGTGATAACAACCCCAGTCACCAGTAAACAGAAACAAAGCAGCACAGAGAACAGCAAAGCAGTCTCACAACAGCAAAAAATTCTAACTTTTATCCCATTCTTGGGCTTATACTGACCAAGGAATGTCAAAAAACAACAATAAAAAAGTTCCTTCACAGCAACTGTTTAAGAAAACTGCAATGCCAACTTAAGGATGTCATTAGACTGAACAAATGACGTTTGCAAAGCATTAAGAAAATGTAATTCTGAGTAATATACTACAGGTTTTGTCTGGGATTAAAGCTCATCTCTTTGTACTACATAAAAGCAAAAATACCCAATTTAAAAATGTCATTTTCTCAAGTCATTCATTTCAAACAGCACGCCTTGTCTCAAAATTAAGCATAAAATCTCTTTGCCAAATATACTATATTCTTAGGAATTTTTTTTTTTGTTTGATGAAGCAATAAATTTGTTTTACCTGACTCAATTTGTACATGATTTTAATGTTCATTTTCATCTTCCTTGTCATTCAACACAAAGCACCCACTTTCCAACACCGAGCGTTATCCCGGACAAACGTGATGAAACCCATCACCTCAGCCAAACGAAGCCCAGTCAACAGCTGGATGAAACCATTTCCAGGAATGGCTGAACACTTTTTTGGAAGAATTGCCCCAGTTTACAGCAGCCTCTCGTTCCAAATCACTGCTCAACCAGCGCCTCTGGCACAAAATTCAGTGTAAAACAGCACAAAGCGTGATCACAACTGAAGTGCTGTTGTGCTCTGCTGAAGATTATTGTCTTTGTTGTCAGCAGAACACCAGATTTTCCCATATGGGCTCAAAGAGACACAGAAACCTCAGTCCTTGGTTGCATTTTGTCACTCAACTAATTTTAGATGATGGTTTAAATAAGTCCTGGAGAATAAGTTGTGGGAGCTGGGGGTGTTCAGCCTGGAGAAAAGGAGGCTGAGGGGAGACCTTCTCGGTCTCTCCAACTCCCTGAAAGGAGGGTGTAGTTGGGTGGGGGTTGGTCTCTTCTCCCATGGAACAGGTGATGGGACAAGAGGAAAGGTTCTCACGTTATGTCAGGGGAGGTTCAGATTGGAGATTAAGAAAAAATTTGACACTGCAAGGGTTATTGGGCATTGGAATGGGCTGCCCAGGGAAGTGGTTGAGGCACCATCCCTGGAGATATTTAATAGATGGGTTGACGTAGCGCTTAGAGACATGGTTTAGTGATGGTTTTTATCTGAGTTAGGCTGATGGTTGGACTCGATGACCTTAAAGGTCCCTTCCAACCTGGACAATTCTATGATGCTATTTATAAAGTGTTCAACCTGCTGGAAAAGCCCTGCAGACTAATGAAGTCTTTTTGTGTTTTCTTCCTTGGTACCTCAGCAGCTTCTAATATATTTCCCCGTCTCCATTTAAATACCTTTTCTGCAGCTTTAGCAATAAGTGCTTGATATAAGAGTAGGAGAAAGTACAGTTTGGATCCTGAGAAATAGGCCCCGTGTGTTAAAAGCGACAAGGATTATTAAAAAACCACACACACACAAGAGGATTCACATTAGTGTAACGTTATCATCTTCCACCCCAGCTCTCACATTACAGGATCATTTTATACACACATCTATTTTATCAAGATGATTTCAAGCCCAGAGAACTAATCGGGCTCTCGAACAATGATTTTTTTCAGCCGTCCTGCCCAGCAGAAGGAAAGTCACACCAAGCACCAGACAGAGGTAGAACCCCATTGAGAAGCACTCGAGGAACGCAGCCCGAACCAGAAAGTCCTCAGGAATTCCATGCAGCTGGTTCCACCCCCCTTGTTTTCAAAGAGGTGCCAGAATAAATTGCCAGGAAGCATTTGCATTTTTATCTAAACTTGAACCGCCGCGCTAGGCTTCCTGCTTCGACTGTAAAAGGTTAAGGAAATAATTACCACGCACCCATTAGCAGAAAATAGGAATAAAATCAGGTAGGCTCATTATACTTGTAACCATTAAAAATATCTATATGCACCGAGTGCTGCACACCTTATTTAATCGAGTAATTCTCAAAATGAAACTGATACTTGAAAATCAAAGTTTAACCTCTCTCCATCTCAAACTGCTGCATGCTACCTTACACAATGCAAGAAAAGATTTTGTTAGTAAGAGGTGATCAAAACATCTCTCAGCTCAAATCCCTGTTTGAATTTCCCTCTCCAGTTTGGACAACTGCACGCCTTAAAAAAAAAAACAATAAAAATCAAGTCTGAAAAAGGCAGGCTCTGAATTCCTGCCTCAGCTGCAGTCAACACTGACAGCCAAAAACCCCCAAAGAATTATATTTAGGTAACTAGCTATAAAAAACAAACTCTGCACTGTTTTAAACACATAGCCATCATACTCAAACCTATTGACTATTGCTGCCTTTATAGACTAGGAAAATGTTTTTCATTCATTTTTAGACCTAACGTTTTGATTGCAACATACTTGAGTCTACTGAGAGCTACAAACACAAGTAAAGCTCTGCTCATGTTCCAAGAATATATGGATTTTTACCTATTTATTGTAGGAATAATAGATGAAGCGCTGTAACTCATAATTAAAAGTCTATTTTAAATTTATTTTCAAATTGTTATTATTTTGCCATACCAAAAGGTCACGAAAGGGAACAGAGCTTTATACACTAAAAAAACCCAATAGTTTTCCATGCATAGGCTAAGCCAGGCACTACAAATATAGACCTTAAGGAGTTGGTGACCAGTCTTCAGCCACAAAGTGACTGTTAATGGCACCAAGGCAGGGGCAGCAGATGGGGGCCAGCACTGGAGTTGCCTTCAGAGCCCCCCCCTCTACCCAACACCCCGCCGGGAGCGGGAAGGACAGAGAGCAGGACAAAAATGCTTCTCCCTAATTCCGGGATGATACCAGGCTTCTTGGAGAACCTTGTTAAAAAAATATTCAGGTCAATGCCCTTCCCAGCCATGAGACCCAGAGTCAAAGCATCCTCCGTAACACAGAGCAGGGTTTTGGTGCAGTAGAGGGCTTTGCAGACAGGCAAGGCTTTTTCCTCTTCTGTTGGTTGATATTTTTTTTTTCCTTTGAAGTCTTGACAAAAATTTAATCAATGCAGCGGACAATTATCCCTACCTGTGGTCAACAAAACTGTAGAATGCCTATTTTATCTTGCCCTCCATAGAAAATGCTCTCGACTTTGTTTCCTTAAAGGCTGAAACTGAAATCAGGTTTGCAAAGCAGACACATCTACAAATACTCCCCCACCCTAAGAAATTTTCCATAGCATAATACTAAGAGAGTTACAAATTCAAAGTCTCTTTTTGTGTTCTACAACCTTAACTCCTTATACAATCCATACAAGTTTGGTTTGTTTTTTTTTTAAAAAACACCAAACAACGCACCCAAATCCTTGAAAAACTTAAATTAAAAAAAAAAGGGGGCAATTTAAATGCACAATGTTAAGTAACTGAAGACCTGAGCTACAGGCAGAAACAGCTCATCAGCTTCCACAAGGACATAACTATTTGAATAGGTAAAGAGTAATTCTCGCTAAGAACATGCGACTGCAGTCATTCATTCTCCCCCGCGCGGTGTCAAGCTTGAAGGCTACTCTCTGAACAGACAGGCTGGGGAAAAAAACCCATAAAATTTAGTATAACCAGCCCAAAAAGAAAAGTCGTGAACACTTCAGACAAACTTTCCAGTGGCAGCTCTGCTTCACGTCGATAAACTATCAAGACAGATTACAATTTTTGCAAGGAGAAATAGAAATATTCAAATGTGTGAATTAAGCATCTGCCTCCTTTAATGTGAAGCACCTTCATCTTCTATGAAGGTCTTTTCAACTTCTTATCTCTCCAAACAGACTTATTTTGTATACACTTATTTAGCTTCCCCAATATATATTAAAAACAGTTAAAAAAAGCCCAAAAGTGCTACAGCTAGATCTGCTGATCTTACACGCACAACACAGGAACCCAGCAACTTATCTGCTTATCTTCATTAGTTCTCTAGAAAACATCAACAGCACAGGAAATGCTTAGTGTGTCACATCAATGGTTGGTATCAGCCAGCACTCGGTCTCCAGTGGTGGTCACAGGAAGTGCCATTTACAGTTTGTGTGGTCCATTCCCCTCTGGGCTTCCCCAGCATCCTTTAGAAGTTGCATCTCCGTCCATCCTTGCAGAACTCCTACAGACCCATGGTCTGTAAAGTTGTCTAATGTCCTTCTGGGCCTGCTGACATTCCCTCTACAACCCTCTGTGACATCAGCTTCAGAAACGAGACATTCTTCTTTACCTATTTGAAATGAGACTCATTCATCCCACTTCTTGTAGCATGGGATTCAGTGTAGGAGTTTTTCCACAGAACACCCATCCCACAGGAAGGTGCACCATTCCCAACCTGGGTTCTCCATCCCCTTGTAACAATTTCCTGAGGCATGGAGACCAGAACAGCACCTGGAATGCAAAACAGATGTACCAAGGGGATCTAACAATCAAATGACAGCCCATGTTCTCATTGTCTCTCTGACTGACACACAACACCCTGTTGCTTCTTCACCTGTACATGGAACCAGTGACCTCACAGAGAGGTCAGTGATGCATCTTCTCCAACTGTTTCAAGTAGACCATCACAGAGATTAATTTATTGTGCCTGAGGTGCCTTATATTTGTCTGCCTTGAGGTTCACCTTTCAGCCCACTCAGTTTTGTGAGGTCCTTCTGATGTTCCTCACCACTTTCATGGTACTTTACTACAAACTCCAGATCACTGACAAAAAATGCTGAGCGAAGCCTGTAAGTCCATGTCCACTGACACCCACCCAGGACTTTATCAGCTTTGTCAGTCAGGAGACACAAAAACCATCCTCATTCTCTCTCAAAAAACCCCCACATTTATCCACCTACTCAATAACTTCACTCTTTGTAACAGAGCCACACGTTCCTGGTTACTGAAAGCAGGTGCTTCAGTGGGTATTTCAACATAATAGAAGCAATCTCACAAGCTGCAAAAAGCCAATACGAACAATTATGTATTCTAAGAGCTAAGTAATTACAGTCCAAAGGAGATGAAAGCAATGCATAATGAATGAAAGGTTGTCAAGGCTTCTGAAAGCCACCCACAAGCACCCTTCTCGGACAGGCCCACGCTGGCTCATCTGTCAATGCTTCATCTGCCAGCGTTACTTCCCGCAGTCACACGCAGACAGTAGATGTGCTCTACCCAATTCTGCAGAGATGGGAACATGAAACAACACACGGGTTGTTGTGAGAACCTAAGAAAACCTAATTATTCCTGGGGGGGTATTTATAATTATTTTTTTTCTTCCAAGGCATAAACTGTTGAAAAAGAAGAAAAAAAAAAAAGCTCACGTTCACCTGCCTTCCTGGAGTTGGCCTCACAAACGAGTCCCAGGGAAAATAAATCTCACATTCAAGCCTCATAACCTGAAAACATACTATTTGTTACGCAGCAGATAGCACACCCAGTCACCGGCTCAAACTTACTGATTTCCATTCAGGATAGATGCTTTGTCAACAAAATGAAAATGCAGCTCTCTCGAAACATGCAATATCCCTATTTTCTTATCAGATGATAGTCTCAGTCTCTCTGCTGGAAATATTCTAACTCAGCAGCTTTATCCCCACTATCTATTTTTGCTGTGTGCTCAGCATGGTATTAGTAGCCCAAGACCTGCGTGCACTCGGCTACAAAGGACCGGGGTCTTTGATTTGGGTGTTTTCTACTCTTCCCAGCTCCCTTGGAGAGGAACCTCTTGCCCGGGTACAGCTCTGGGCCATTGTCTGTCTCTGCCTCCCAGCTGCTATAAAATGTTCTTCTAACACACAACCACTCCACATCTGAGCAGGAGGACTGACTCCAAATTGACTGTCCTCTAATTCCACCCCGATTCTTAGCCCCTGTCTGATCATCATCTTCCAACTGATTCAGCATAGGCAGGTCAAGAGTTACGTCCTTTTATGCCTTCTACCTGGGATCACAGGGAGAACTTCAAGGTGTAACTCATCAAACAGGTGCTTATGACGGTCCCTACTTTTCCCATGGTGAAGAGATTCACTAAGAGAACACAAGACCAGGTCTGGCACGACGACCTCAGACTCCTCTGGCTACAAAACCCCACCAAGTCCTACAAACCAACGCTTCTGCTCCGTGATATCAGCACCCGTGTTCGTTTGAGGTCAGAGACCACATTCCCAATTCCACGAGCGAGCCAAGGCTACCAAAAGTAGCTACTGTTTTAAAGGGACAAAAGAAGAGGGGTGTGGGGTGGAATTTGCAGTTTCACTGCTGATTTTCCATTAAAAACATGTACCAGGGCTTAAGATACTATAGTGAAGTTCCTGAACAGCCTAGGATATAAGTGTATAAGAATACTTAGATCTTAAAGATAAAAATGCATTAAGTTATACAAGTAAAATAAGCTAAACATCATTTAACCCCTAAGTTCTCTTTCAAAAATAGAGGTATTTGCAGCAATTTAAGTAAACTTACTTGTTCGAAGCCCATTCTTTATAGTCACAAACCCTTCATTAGAACCATGTGGCAGATAAAATGTGCTTTGGGGACAAACACAGGCATAGACTTCAGGGACAGCCTAGCTGTGGTTTAGGATGCAGAAGTGAAGCCGAGCTGGAGCCCTGTAAGGCACGTACCTTCACTATGACAGTCTGATCAGAGACGCTGCTCATCATCTCATTGATGGACTTAAAGAGCTGCAGCAGAGACTCCCTGAAGTCTGCTTCTCCTTTGTTTTCATAAAGCCTGAAAAATAATTAGGTTTCATAAGCACGATCCAACTAAAATGGAAATGAATTTAAACAAAATCTGTTCAGATGATAATTTGGCGCATTACTTTTTATGTTTAAGAATTTCTACAAGTTTCCTCACTGAGACACTTTTCTTCCACCAAAAAAAAAAAAAGCCAAGACAGACTGATGGGGCTGGGCCAGCAGGAACAACAGATTTTTAATTTAAAGCTTCCTATGTAAAATGCCACGTTCAGTGTTGTTTACCCCTCCAGGTCAGGGTGAATCCCTCAGCACTGACCCAGTTCCATGTGCCCAGGGAACAGTGGGATGGAGCCTCCTCACCCTGCACAGAGCCAGGAGACATCTGGGAGGACCAATGCCAAGCAGCTCTCTGATGAGCCAGAAAACATCCAGACAACTTGCCAGAAATCATTAAAATCTACCAGTGGCCTAAGGTGAGCAAACTTAAACTTTATGAAAGACAAAAAAAGCCTATTAACCCACTACTTGCTTTAAAAATACCTTTTTTTCCCCCCATGGGAAGAGAACATTGAAGTTAAAATGCATTTCACCTCCAATTTCTGGCTCCCTAATGCTAAACTAGTTAAGGCTGAGTTTCCCCTGCAGTAGGGCTGCCCCAGAAGAATGACTAATCCACAGCAAAATTCGCAGAGCAGGTCCCTGTGTCTCCAGGTGGGACTTTTTCCAAGCTCATCTGCCCACAGGGACCCCTCTCTCTCTCTGCCAAATGATTTCAGGGGGATAAAAACCATCCTGAGACACCTAAGCAACACCAAAGCCAAAAAATAGAGCACCAAGCTGAAGAACTTGGTCCACTGGTTCAATACAGCACAGGAAGGAATGTTCCTGAAACTCTCTTGAATATTTTAAACGCAGAATGATCTTCTTCAGGTGTAGGATGTGATTGTTCTCACTACCAAATGGTATGGGAAAGGGAGAAGACCATGAGCTCCACATAAATATTTTAATTATTTTTTTTCCCCTTGCATACACACTTCTTGAACCTCAGTGATACAGACTCAATGTGACCTGCTCCCCAAATAAAAGGATCAGAGCTCAAAAGAAGCCCAGGAGAACCTGGGTCCAGGTCAAATCTAAACAGGGATATTTCTAAACATCAGATGGGCCTTCTTCCCAAGCTAAACCCCCACTGTTTACCCCACTGGCTTTGACTGCCTCCAAGAGCCTCATCCAACAGCTACTGGGCTTCCAAAGCCCCCCCTGGTCCCACCAGCCCCATCCCTGAGCTCACCTACACGCTTTGCATCAAGACCCATCAAAGCAGCTCCCAGTAACAGTTCAATTCCCCTCTATTCTCCTCCATTTCTTCTAGATTTAAACCCAGTGAGGCCTTGAACGTGGTATGCAGCTCAGAAAGAGCATCACACCCACAAATTCTCTATGTAGACTCATAGTCTGATTTCTTCATGTTTAAAGAGACCATGATGGACCAGCTAATAGAGAAGGAATGGGGCTTATCTTAAGATAAATGTGGAGTTCAGAATGTCCTTGCTGCTTTGCACTCCAACTAATGCGGATCATTTTTAATGCTGTGTTCATAAATCTTTGGGAGCCACAGATATTTAAAAAAAAAAAAAAGGCTATTTAACCAGTACACAGGGGAAATGAATGCTACAGAAAAATTATTAAATGGTGTTATTTTGCTGTACAAACTCCTATTCCCCTTTTAGGCTAAAACTGGGGGTTATGCAGGATAAATTACTTGTTAACTCCCAATTTCAATAATGGATTTCAGTGTCCC
The DNA here is from genome assembly GCA_004320125.1 of Scolopax mira. Taxonomy (NCBI): domain Eukaryota; kingdom Metazoa; phylum Chordata; class Aves; order Charadriiformes; family Scolopacidae; genus Scolopax; species Scolopax mira. Next base: position 80,854 of record BJBW01000392.1, read on the forward strand.
CCTGAACAGATTAGAGAGGTGAAACTAATACCAATATAAAAAGTAACTAAACCTGACAGTCCAATAAATCACACTGCTTCAGACAAAAAGCTGTGCGTTTCAAAAAGGAAACTCTAATGAAAATAAACAAGTTAATCACAAATGTGTCCCTACTGTCAGTTATTGACATATATTTAATACATCTGATGATACACAAAAACACTGCAGCAACCCAGCATTACACCAAGTTGACCCTTCTAGCACTGCCTTCAAAATTTTAACATTGTAAATGCACCATGAGCACTGGGCTCATTACTGAGCAAACCAAATCAAGATCTTTCTAAAGTTCACTTAAAATATTTTTACCTTTATAAACCTAGATATACTGAACAAATGTATTTGCCACCAGGCTTTAACTAAATGAACTAAGTTTCTACATATTTATCCAGAACTGAAGCTTGCCTGCAATCACATTACTAAAATGCTCCATGTTTTCAGTCCACTACCTTATTACCAAAGTTAAAAATAGGTTATATTTTCTAATAAAAGATTCTGCTTGCTCTGTGCTATTTCTCAGTAAAACATTAGCAGTATTTCAGACCTCTGCTACCCCTCTGCATTACAATCACTTCGAATCACACACCTCAGGCAGGATTTAAGTCTTAGAGCAGAACAAATCAGGGTGTCATTCAGCAGCTCTGCTGATTAATCCCTTGTCATTGAGAGCGGTGTCTCCCCACCACTAAGGAACTGTGAACTAGTGCTTAGCACCAGGAAACCCAATGGCCAGTACTAGAGGGTCACATTGTCTGTAAATCTAATCTGCAGCGAGAGATAATTATTTTTTTCTGTTTTAAACTGATTTGTAGGACCTGCAACAGTCTAAGTGACATTCGGTATTTTTATGAATCTCACAGCAAGATTCCTACGGCAATAAATTACAATCTCTAAATTAGAGAAAGGTTGGTCACTCCAGAGCTCTACATAAATCCCTTGTAATAAGGTTCTTACCATCACTAACAAGTAGTAAAAGGATTAAATCTAAGTGAAGATGAATATATCAACTTTATAACTTTTTTAATATTTTCCATATAAAACACAGTATTGATTGAAATTAATTGAGAATAATTATTTATACTTGACTTCATGGATGGAATCCCAAGGCAGACAGCGCTGGAGGTCAAGGGGGGGAGCAGAAAACAGCTCCCCCAGCAGGTGCCTGCCAGGGCAGCTGGCATGAGAAGGGCTTTTATAGAAACTCAAGAGATTCTCCTTTCAAAAATACTTGAGGAGATTTCTGCAGCCCTTCTTTCTTTTCACTTTCCCCTCTCGCTCACCAAAACCTTTGGTGAGACCTCAGGGCCCTACAAACTGCAACTGATTGTTGGGATTTAACTCCAACGATATTTGTGGGTTTCTGTTACAAAAAAAGATGCATTAAATATGCTTTTTTCCCCCCTTGCTGTCCATCTATTCTGACCCAATTCTCCAAGGAGTTTCCCAAATAATGGAAAGCTTCACTTCTGCAGAGACCTAAACTAGCGAGAGCTGCAAGACATCATAATTCTTTGGTATTTAAAATGTACATCCCAGTCAGACACAGGTTTCTTCTGTTTATTGCTTTCCACAAAGCGGGGTTCAAGATTAAGGAAATCTGGCTCGCTCTTAGGGAACAGCAGCCTCCTGAAATAAATTCGAAAAAACTTAAGATATTACTAAAACAGCACAACCTTGAGCAAGTGGTGGTGTATATTAACAAAATCATCTGTGGCATGGAGGGAGGTCTTGGTGTTGGCCATACTCACTGGTTGAACAATATCCGGGAGCGCACTATGAACTTGAAGATGTACTCCAGAGCCTTCATAGCTTTGAAGAGCTGGTCGGTGATTCCACACTTCTCAGCGTTATCCACGTAGGTTTTTAAAACTTTAGTCAGTTTTCTGTTTAAATACAGAAACGCATCCGAGTTACAACTGTGCTCGCAGAGAAGAGTTTCCATTTTGAAAGGATTAAAGAAAAATCATGTGCCCAAGCAGCACCCACCAAGTTATGGAATTAATTATGCAATTAATAAGCTCATCATGTTCCTGGTTTTGCTGCAACCTATTTTTGAGGCACAACAGAGACCGTAACCCCGCTCAACATCCAGGCAATACAGCAAATCCCAATGAGATTTATTTTGTGCTGGATATTCAGGGATATGCAGTTTTAAGCTGTTATAAAGATGCAACTACTAATAACAATCAAAAGAATTAAATTAAATGCAAACACACTGTTAGAATTAAAACACATAATGTGTTTCTTCATTTAAAAAGGCTTCCCCTTTACGTAGTTTTCCCATGGATTTTGGGCTAGAATTTCTGAATATTTTTTTCTTTTTTAATGATGATCTCAGAGGTCCCTTCCAACCACAAAGATTCTGTATTCTGTATTTCTCAAAAACTTATATATATATATACACCCATTGGAAATTCTCTTATTCCACATTTTCAAGCCTATCAGAATTAAAAGTGAAACAATTTTTAAAATAATGCCATTTCAACTACCTCCCTCCGAACGAACATAAATCATGATTTTAATGCAAATACAAGCAATTCCATTTTAAATCATCCTACCTACACTGTACGCTCCAGCACTCCCACTAAAGGTAAATAAGCACAACATCATAGAGCACTAACAGAAAATGACACTGAGTAGATAGATTATCTTGATATATGGGCATTTATTTGAAAAGGAGCAAGCTGCCTAAGAATGCTGATAAAAGCAGACTCTGGAGGATGCAGCATCCTTCACCCGATTCACGTGGCGGCTGCAACGCGGCTTTAACTCAGCAAAAGCATTTGCAACAGCAAAGTGGTGACTAAAGACCTAACTCTTCTTCTCTATTTTAGATCACTGCTTCTCCAACATTTTCTAGTGGTATACAAAAACCTGCAGAACAGCAAAGTGCACAGCAGGTTTCCCTGGCTGGACTTTTTTTCCCCCCTCCCAACACTTTTCAGTGTCCATTATGTATTTCCCTCCAACACTTATGATCTCAAACAGCACCAAGGAACTGAACTGTCAAGAAATACTTAAGACAGCAAATATAATGGACTTTTGTTTTCTTGTTCTTCTCTGCTTCCTCCCCAAAGTGACAGTAAAGCAGATAATATAAGGCAGAACATCAATTTAATGCACCAAGCAACACACATTTGAAACATCTTAAATGGACATGATTTCCTTCTCAAGTATGACTAAAAATTACTTATGAATACCTTCCTCACAAAACTGTTCTTGAAATTGTCAAATCATCCCCTCCTTCAATACACCAAAATCAAAACTTTCTCCTTGCAAATGACCAACAGTTTTATTACTGTTATTTCAAGTAATTTCATGTTATTTCATCCAAAGACATCCTTTCTCTGGCCTTCTTTAAGAAGCTCCCACCCTCCCAAGCTCTATGAGCAAATTCCTAATTAAGCTACATAATTATCAAGTAACCAAATGACATTATCTGGAAAAACTGTGGAAGCCACATTAGAAAAAGTAATTTTTAAAATTTACGTGTAGGCTAAGGTAGCGCTGAAATGCTTCTTGATGTAGGTTTCCAAGACAGGATTGAAATGTTGAAATTTTCTGTCAGCAATCAGTCCGATGATAAATACCTGAAGAAAAGGAGCATAATTATTGCACTATCCTAAAAAATAAAATCTTTAATCTTCCGCATTCACCCACCTTTATTATCAGATAAGACACATTAATAACTTTAAAAACACACAGACTTTGGCTTTTGATGGTCCTCCCAATACATCAATGTTCTCCCATCCTGTGAAAACTTCACGTTCATAACATTTTGTTTACTGAGCAAAAATTTTCTGTTTATGTCTTAAATTCTGATGTTAATCCAGTAAAATGACTGGACTTGATTGCTTCCCCCTTTCCTGTGATGATGCCATGATGCAACCCAATGCCCTTTTGATCTAGTTCAACTGAAACTTCAAATATAATAAAAACCTTCTGTGCATATTAAATTAAATCACTAAGAGCTAATAAGGTCCACTTCATTAGTGATCTTCATCCCAGCATTTAAACCACGTGTGTTTTATTTATTGATTATTACAGAACCTGTGTTTTATTCCATCCCCAATGCAAACTTACCAAAGCATCAAACACTAACGTGTCAAATGTCTCACTCTCCGAGTTCTCCATCATTATGTTAAAAAGGGCATCCAGTGTATCTTGAAGAAACTACAAATAAATACACAATTCATCACATTTTACAGTAAAATATGAAATTCAGGTGTCACACAATTTTCTACACACATACTTGCTTCCTTTTATGTATTTTACAAAGTAATGACATTTTAAAAGCTGAAAAAAAAGAAAATTTAATCTTTTGTTTTTCAGCAAACTACTTTTTAGTTCAGTTGGTTATCTGCAGATCTCTATCACTCATGTAGGAGAAAAAAAGAGGTGAGAAATTACACTTGGTGCACCTCAACAAGAAGCATAATCTATTACCACCAATGAACACAAACGGATTTCAGCTTCAATAATCACCACCATCATGCAGTTTCTGAAAACTGGTGTTTCCAGAGCACAAACCAGACAAGCAGCTCAGTCTCATGCCAAAAACATCGAGTCACCCTCGGTGGCTTTGGGCCGAGCGATGAGGAGTGCACAGCACACAGCTTTTCATCAGCTCAGACCCACAATGTCAACTGGGAGCACACAGGCGGGGACGGGAACCCCAGCACCCAACCTCCTGCACAAGATGAAGAGTCTCCACCGCCCTCTCAGCTGGCCACCCTCAACCAGGCAACACGGGAAGTAAAAAAGCAGATTAGTGTTAGGGGATCTGAGTCAAGCAGAAGGATAAAAAGCTGCTTTATGCACGTATAATTACAGTATTTCTTCCCAGCAATCCACGCGGGGCCCAGAGAAGCTCATCAACTCATTCGGTTTTATCAGCACAGGATTCTGGGTCTGAGCATTCTCTTCCACCAGGTGATACAAACCCAACGTGGGCTCCTCCAAGGCAGAATGAGGATGGATCATGGCCTCAGTTTGTGTTTGTTTTGGTTGAGAGAGAAGGGGTTCAACAGGAATTGTTCCAGCACATCTGTCTCAAAGTAAAAATGGGGTTTGTCTAGTAGATGAGGAAGGTAATGCTGAGGAAGAAGGTCTGAACAAACAGAAGTCAATTGCTTCCTGAGATGGACACTACAAAGAGGTATTTTACATACTGTGGGAGAGATGGAAAAACAACTGGAATCCCATCATCCTCCCTTAGAACATTTTATGCAACGAGTCTCCTTGATCAAACGTTGAGTCCCTTGGACTATCTACTAAATCCAGAGTTCAGTCTCAGGAATTAACCTCTATTTAGCAGCTCACTAAACACTGCCGAACGGCAAACTTCTGCAAAACAAGTCCATGCTTCTAATTTCTGAAGATGCAGGAAAGCCAAAATGCCTGCAGATCATTTTAGACTTCAGTTCTGGAAGATATCCAGCTACAGGATACTACAGGACTCGGGTTAGGAGAAGACTGTCATATTTAGTCTTTCTTCCCCTCCCTATTTGTTCCATTAAAGCACACGTGCAAATGAAGTCCATTAGGAAAAAGTAAAGCACAGTTTTGAGGTCCAAGAAGTGAAGTTCCTGAGTGCTCTCAGACCCCAACCACAGCCTGGCTACATCCCTTTAAAAACAAGGGCTGGTTAGAAGGGCTGGGCCATGACCCATCAAGGCTTCATTTCACATTTAAGAGTCTTACACTGATTTTCATTAGTAGAGTTCAAATTTTAAAGCTGTTCACAAGGACTTCATGTAACAGCAAGAAAAACACCGGATGGATGCTTCTGTTGTACAAAGCGGCAGGAAAACATTTCTCAGGCAGGAAAACGAGCTGGTATGAATAATTTCTAAACTATTAGTTTCCATTCTCCTATCCTATAGACTCCAGACAAAAATGGAGTCAGAGCCTCTGCTAAAGGGAGATACCATTTACAGTCTCCACGTACCATTGAAACGGTCAAACACAGAACGTGTATCTCGGCTGGTCTCCACCCAGTGATAAGCAAACACCGGTGGGAACCAGTATCTTACTGGAGTTTTTTTTTAAAAAAATAGAAACAGTTGAACAGAAAATTTGAATGTGTTTTATCAAATGTGAACTGCTTGTACTGCACACAGCCTGTACCATGTATTGTATTTAGAAACACGAAGGACAAAAGAAGTTGAAAGAATGGAAAGGAGCAGTTACAAACTAGGTATTGTGGATGTGCAACACCAAGTCTACAGGAAGATGTTCTGAACACTGCTGTAACAGACAGATAACGTAAACAGGGGTCTCTAAAAAGAATAAAAATGGTGAAGAGAGCAGTATTAACCCTTCGCCTTTCTGTCGTGTGCACAAACCAAGCCTTGCTCAGATCCCTGCGCAATAGGGCAAAGGGAACATGATTTCATACGAGTCCAGCACAGGGAGGTACCAGCTGGAGAACTCACTCTGATACTTAAATCTCATTTGTGCTGCATCCTGACACTCCTAAAATCACTGCTATCCAATCTGTGCACACACTCTCATGTCATTTGGAGAAGGGGGAAAACTCCAAAGGACAGGACAATGACAACCCTGGGCAGAGGTGTCAGCGGCGAGTTTTGAGCCATCAAATGACCCATAACAAAATACAGCAGGTAGAACCTTCCTGAAAAACCACAATCGCCAGATTCTCTTTTCACCACACTCAATAAAGGATAATAACAGCATCCTCAGATGGTTTAAGTTACTTTAAGAATCATTATGCTTCAGTTGACCAAATTAAAATCCATTGGAGCAAGAAAACAACACTGTGGCCCTTAAGGGTCATCTGTCCCCAATATGTTGCATCTTTTAACACACTTTCAATTTGATTTATTACGCATTCAATACAGTCCCAGCCTATGCTTTTCTACAGCTAAATCTCCCTTTACATAGGTCACTATAATCACTCAGTGGCCTTGGCAAAAGTAAATAACTTGGCACAGCTGAATATAATAACTTTTTTAAAAAAATAATCAGCAGCATATACTGGTATTGCATTCCACGTCCATATATTTAAAATACATTTAATATCACCAGCTAAGAATTTCAAGATGTTTTAATCTTGCAAAGAAAAGCATCCTTTGCCTTTATGCATCTATATATAAAAATTCACTGAAGTGCTTAAAAAAAAAAAAACACAAACAAAATACCACATTTTGCACACATGTGCATTTTATGTGTATTTTACCAGTACTCAGCATCTGAAATGTTCTTTGAGGGTGGGGAGAAGGGTATTAGCACCCTGATGGCTGAGAGATACCTCAGCCATCAATTTAACCTGTCTGGTTTGGGGGACACGGACACCAAAACAAAAGACATGAACACCTTGAAATATGGGATTCGGCCAAATTATGATACTGAATGTATTTTTAAATAAATTAATGTGTTACCTTAACCACTTCACCGCCATCAACTTTCATCAGCTGCTTCAAATTTTGCTGCAACAGGTTGGTGTTAGATCGCCATTTCAGCAGTCCCAAGAGATCAACTAGGAATAAGAAAAACAATTATATCAGGCAGGGTAATTACTTTTGCTCACTCCCCACAGCCGTGTTCAGGATAAATAGATTTATTTCCATAGGTCAGCCATTCTCACTGCACAACAGCTTATTTCCAGTAGCCCTCTGACACTGCAGAAACCCGGTACAATGCAATGAAAGAACTCTGAAAAGCTTTCAGAAAAGAAAAAAAAAAAAAGCAGACTGCTTTTGAAATGTCAGCATTAAAATCTGGGCCAAGAAAGTCTGATCCCTCAATTTTAATTTGTTGTACACAACAGTTGTGTTTTTAGAAAAAGAAGCCAAAATTAAATTAGTCAGCCACCAACACAGTCACATCCACAGGGCCGTGACTCCTCCAGTGTTAATGCTTCCAGCTTCTGTGCTCTCACTGAATAAACCGAAAGGAAAATAAGGCACCAGGCGAGACAAATAGTTGCAAACTAAAGCTAATTTGGGGGAAAGCCGACTGCTTAATAACTCTGATTGCCCAGAATTTCTCAGTTGCTTCTGAGCAACGGAGAGCTTGGGTACAGATCTGAGCACGAAACAAGTCACCTGCAGATGGTCTGGTCCCCAAATCCTACATCCCACTACTAAGATAGTGTCACTTCAGCATTTGCTGATAAATAAGGCAAACTTGCTCTTTTATATTAGTCACAAAGAACTGCAACACCAATTTTCAGTTTCCTTTAAGCAAAATTCACAAGGCAACTCAAAACCAGGGCTCCCTAATTAGTCATTCCCAGTAGAAGCCCCTAAAGAAAGACCAACAGGAGATTTCAGAGACTGTCTCCGTTAAGCTTAGCCACTGGATTACTACTACTCATTACCTCCCCCCAAATACAGTTAATAATAACTGAATTCTGCCCAAATATGGTGCACAATATGTGAATTCTGACCAATATAACTCTTAAATGGTGCTATAGGACAGGACAGACAGCTTCTCCCAACCAATACCCCCTCATTTCTTTTATTAAAACTTTCAAAGCAACCAACAAAACGTTTACTCAGACATACATCTGCAGGGTATATTCTGGGAATTATGCGCAGAGAGCCAGAGCAGCTAGTAGACCTTCCCCAAAATCTCTCATTCTATGCAATAAATAAAATTACATTTAGTGGGACGGACTGCAATTCTCCTTGGGATAGACTCTCCCCTGAGCAGCACTCAAACCAAGCCCTCTTATCATCTCTTTGAGAGCAGAATAGTGTTTTACTACACTAGAGCTTTAAACAACCCATTTTTGTAATTTTTTATTTTTTTAATATAGCCTACAAGAAGCCTATAGGCTGAAACCACAGTCCTAGAAATCCAACGATGACAGAGAAATTGCTTCTGAAAGAAAAGTAGACATGCCTCCATGACTTACTCGAAGTGTTTCATGAATATGTTTATATCAGCTTTCCACGACTGAACTTGGGTTCAGGCTGACTTCTAAAAAGGCAGCATCTTGACAAAAGAAACCACCTGAACAAAAACCAGCTCAGACTATCTCTGAATGGCATCGTGTATTGCCCCAAGAAAACAAACCCACATGCATCTTCAGCATGATGACACAGCGAATGCAAAATGAATATATATGTGTGAAGAGAAAATGTCAATGCCATCCAGCTTCCAGAGAAAAATAAAGTCACAATGTACAGTAAAAATGTACCTTCACTCCATTACTGCAAGCATTAACCCCAGCAAAATACCAGTCGGTCACTTAATCCTACTCTTCTAATAGGTCTAGGTATAAAAAGATACAGGAAGCAGAACAATAAAAAGGTATTTTAGCCTTTATTAAACAGTAATTACTGCAGTCAGCCCAGGCCAAGTGAAATTTATGTGATGAGAAAATATCAGAGGAAGAAAACAGACCGAGGATTTTCAATCGCAAAGGGATAGAACCAACATCCAGCCCGTCAGGCACCCAACAGCAACTTTATTTGGGTGAATGTAACTTATACTGACAGCAGATGAAGAGTTTATTTTACATCTTATTTAGCTACTGGAAGCAAACGGTCCAGCGTCCTCGTTAGATACTTTCCTTGACCTGTATCTACCCAAAGGTTTCCCTATAGAGATACCCAAACTCTTCTCAAAGCCCAGTCACTGAAGTGAGATAACATTTCCACACAAGTTAAACTTCTGTGTGATCTTTGAAATAATCTTCCCTCTTGACTTTAAGCATTTGATTTTCTACTCTTAATGTCTCCTTTAATTTTAATTCTGTATTCACATCTTCATTTTTATGCCAGTGTAGCACCTGAATTTGTCACATCATGTGTATTGCTTTTCTTTTTCTTCCTAAATTATCAATTGCTCTGAATGACTAAGTAAAAGCCCTTTCAGGTGTTCTCTGAAAGCCTAGTTTTCTTGGTTCCTTTATGTCTTGGCTCCAGATCAGTAACAGTCTCTATTATTTAGAGGTTTGAGTCCTTCTGGCAGAAAACAAAACATAGAAATATTTTCAATAAGACTTATAGACACCCCGGATGCTTCATAACAGCAAACAGACAGGTAGAACATTAGACGGCTCTCTGGCTACTGGTAACCAGAAAAATTTTCCAGCAAACCCATTAATGCAATTTCAGGCCCTATCTGGAGCACTGTGTCCAGTTCTGGGCTCCCCAGTTCAAGAAGGACAGGGAACTGCTGGAGAAGGTACAGCAGAGGGCTACAAAAATGATGAGGGGCCTGGAGCATCTCCCTTACAAGGAGAGACTGAGGGATGTCTTAGCCTGGAGGAGAAGAGACAGGGGGGGATCTGATCAACACCTATAAATACTTCAAGGGAGGGTGTCA
>BJBW01000392.1:100170-110956 GCA_004320125.1 Scolopax mira
CACCTACTCTGCCTGGCAAAGCGACAGCTCCTGCTCCCGTTCTCTCTGCATGGGTGCCTTTCTTAGGGAAAGGACCTGAAATGAATCGAAGGAGCCCAAATGTTTCCATTTCCACCTTTCTGAGAAACACTGAAAGTGGAGGTGAAAACAGCAGCGGGGGGGAAGGGGGAAAACAGATCTAAGTTTTCCTCTTTAGCTAATGGATGGGTTTTCTTTATATAAATAAATAAATGTTTATTTACGTTTTTGTTTTCGATTAAATAGTAGAAATCAGCAAAAAGTATGAAGTTTTTCTTGGGTCTATCATTCAGATACAGCCTACAAGCGATAAAGTGCTTGTTGGAAACTCCCCGCTGGGCTGTGTAACCCTGTATTAACCCAGATCCCCCCCAAAATTAGTGAAGTCAGTACAGCAGTAGTCGAGCCCTCACACAACTCACTGTTGGGCTGGCAGGCGCATTACAATCCTGCAGTGTTGTGCACGTACACACACAAAAAACCAACCCAGACTTTGGAAGTTAACTCAGTTTTACATCAGCACAGCCTGGGTGACCCCGGGAGCCCGTAAGAGAAGGTATCGCTGGGGTCACCTTGCTCTGGCTCCATCCTGTCCACCACCGAGCTTGGGCTGGGTTTTCTTGAGAGGGAGCCAGGTGCTGCTGGCAGAAAATAAGGCAAAGGAAGGGAAGGAAGGGAATATCCCTTCCTTCAATACCAGGAGGCCAAAGTCCACAGCTCAAGGGAGCTCTCGGAGTCCCCTTCTTTGGAGATTTTCAAGACCCGCCTGGATGCCGTCCTGAGTGATGTGCTCCAACATGCTCTGGGCAATCCTGCTTCAGGAGTTGGACTAGATGATCTCTATGGTCCCTTCCAACATTCCGTGAAAATTGAGTGAAAAGGGCGCAAGAGTCATCACTACCAGTACAGGAATATAAAGATGTCCAAGTGATGTCCAAGTGATGGACAATGCAGAGAAAGGATGGAAAACCTATAGAATTAACATGGGTGGTGGTGGGGGGGTGTGACAGCAGAATGAGCCCTGAAGGATGGGAAGGAGGGGGAACAAACCACGCAAACATGTTTTCTGTTCCCAAACAGCAGCAAACAAGCAAAAGCAGTCTTATGCACCTGCGATTCCAAAAACATTCCAAAAATGAAAAACCATCACATTGCAAACAAAGAGCTGAGCGATTTTAGGTACAGCGGTGTATAGAAAGAAGAGTACATACCCTGACCCTTGTGGTTAACTTCTTTAGCAGCAATCACTTTGTTTATAACAGTCTGAAGGAAATCATTCTCCCCTGCCACCCTGGGTGAAAAACGGGATGATATGTTCAGCTGCTTGTGTCGAATGGCGTCATCCAACGCTAGCCTGGAGGATGCACATGACGACCAACACCAGGAAACAAAGGGTCACAGAAAACCAGAAGTCACAGTAACAAGGGAAACACAAAAGATCGTATCATAGTTGTGACAAAGAGTATTTATTAGTCGACGCAAGACAAAGGACAGGAAAGGTAACAAGAAAGACAGAGGAAGATCATTAATCAGAAGAATACTGATCTACCACCGAGAAGTACAGCACGTTGTCACTTCTCCCTTCAGGGACACGCATGCACAGGCCCCAGGGACACTTTGTGAGGACAGGAAGGATGTCTCCCACCCCAGAATCCTCTGTTAAGCAGTGAAAACCCACTTTCTTTTTAATATATAGATAGATAGCAAAGTAGCCCTGCAACACCTCCAGGGTCACTTCAGCCTAGAGGTTCAGCAGCAGCACACGCCGTCTGAAGGAAAAACTACCAAAAACCTCCCAGACACAGCACAGGAAAGGAGAGCAGATAATCCAAACGTACTGTTAGACTCGATGAATAAATGAAGAGATGGAAACTCTAAATAAACAGCAGCATTAAGTGTCATTGCCAAGTGCTTTTGCCAGCCATCGTGTCGGTGGCTGGTGAATGAATACAGAGAGAGATGTGAAAACAGACTCGCGTGTGGCACAACAGAAGCAAAGCGTGGAATGAGAAGGAAAATGTGGCTCATATATACAGCCTGCCCTGGAAATAACAACACACATATTCACGGCCTGTTTTCACACTGTTCATACTCTTTGGAAGGTACTTTTTCAGAAAAACGTTTTAATTTAGTGCAGAAAAAAAAATAATAAATCACATCGTACATCGTTTCAGAAAGCTGATTTATATAAATAGAAAAAATAAATCAGTGTTAATGGAGCAGAAAACTAGATGTTCCATTAGCATCCATTTTGATACACAAAGATTCATTTTCATTGCATACTTCCACACGCACTAAAAAATAAGCTTGCTACTGTTTACCACACAATAAACACATCATGAACGCACTCTTCCCTAAAAACTCCTGTTTTCCTTGAAAAAAATTGGAATTGTGTTTCTGATTTTCACATTAACACCCTCTGCTGTGTGCTAAGGAAACTGTTTCAGAGAGGAGGCACAACCCTGCTGGGCTCCTCGCAGCACCTGCAGACCCTGCTGTCCTGGGGGCAGCCCTAGGGGAGGAACCACAGAGGGCTTCCTGAATTATTGTGGAAAATAGGCTTAAAGTTAATTTAAGATTACATTATTTCAAGCTTTTCTTTTTTTTTTTAATACTATTAAAAGGCACCTGAATATCCATCAGTACATTAATCAGGGAATTGAGCTGACATAACTACGTTTTGCCTCTCTGAACAGATGGCAGCCTAATATTTCCCACCATGGGAAAAACCAAGCATTCATATTTTATGCACATTTGACTTATTCCTTCTACTTTTCCCCACATTGTGGGATAAAAAAGAAAAGGCCCTATGAACTATGGATTGACCACAGTATTTGCCACACACTCTCTTTTTTGTTCATAAGCTTTTACTTCTAAAAGCATTTTCTCTGAACGCACCTACACGTTCACAAAAATTAAACCCAGATTTCTTAATATGATTTTGTCGCTTAAAGTCAAAACTGATCTTTGATATTACGTTAAAATTATACATGTCTGTAATTTAAAGGACACCGACTCCGTATTTGCTGTTAGCTAATTAAATTCTTGTAAAATAGCACCTATCAAGCTCTACGTCAGCAACATTAGAGTCCGTGTGGAAAGGTCTGCAGGTCTAGATGACTAGAGGTAAGAGCAGGGCTATGTACCTCCTGATATACCTTCTGCAGGAGGTCTATCAAGCCATCCTTCAAATTCTCAACTTCGGCTTGTATTGCCTTTACTGTGGCCCTTACTATGAAATTCTATCTGCTACTAAGAAAAAGATAGATATTATTGTTTACTAATTTTGCAGGAGTCACCTGCAGTGGCCGCTGGTAACGCTTTATCCATCTCAGGTAGAGCTAAACCAGCACAGCCCTTATTTTCAGCATTTCACCTCTTACACACTATCACCCTGACATCTTTAAACAAAAAGGAAGCAAGACTCCAAAACTGGGAATGCTTTAAAGGACTTCAAAAAATAAAAGTTTCTGGGGCTATCACTGTTATCCCTAACAGGAAATTATCAAGAAGTAATATTAGTAAGTACTACTCAAAATACCACACTGAAATAAACAGACTTCAGAATATCTATAGAACACTTCTTCCAACCAAGTTTAAAACGTTGGGTTTTTAACTTAAAGTTGAAATCCTAATTCTTTCCCTTCTACATATTCTTGAAACGATTCTGCACTTACGGTTGAAATGGTATGAAGTGCTGTTTGTCCTCATCGTCCACTTTGCCATTGATTATGTCAGTAACATCCATCACTGAAAAACAAACCAAAGTGCACTGATGAGCCTGGGCAGGGGGGTGCCAAGGGAGTACCCCGGGAGACGGGAAGCAAGGGTGACCCAGACGAGGGACAGTTATCAACTGTGCAATTCCAGAATTTTCCTAGAGAATAAGATCATGTGGCACATAAGCACCTTTAGGTAAATGAGAGTCCTGAAAGCGACAGCACACTCTGTGACACAGACATCGGTCTGATTAACCTGGACATGGCACAGTTCTGAGTTTATACAGCTCCACGGGAGTCTCACACCCCCAACTTTCTGAGCAGGGACGTGCTGTGACACAGACAGAGCCAGCGCTCAGAGCGTTACCTGCCACTCCAAAGGGTCGCCGCAGCCCAGAGGTCAGTTTTCTCGTGTTGTTGTCCCTCAGCTCCATCCTCCCCACACGCACAATCTGACAGACAAAGCTGATTTTTTCTCTTTTCAGGTCTTTGCTGCCCAGGTCCTAGAAACAGCACTTTCTTAGATGACTTCATAATTGAATTTCAAGTACCGTTTCTGTAGGTGGAAGGTTTACCACTCAGAATTTGCCCTCCCCGTGCCCTCCCTCTAGCACCAGGGCAACTATTCTCAGAGTAAAGGAAGTTTTCTAACTGTACTTAAATGCCTTATCTTGACTTCTGTGTAATTAATTGCTTAGGAGGCCAAATCATTTCTATTAAATTAAAACTTCAAAGAGCAACATTGGATTTAGCCACATGATGAGAATGTTTAGTAGCCACTTATGAGAAACAGCTCATGTGAGCCTTCACCAGGACCATTACCCACAGAGGTACCACCACCCCGTTCACATATAGATCATGCACATACATTCCTCAGTTATCCAAAAGCTATGAAACAAGTGCTATGAAATTTGCCAGCTGGGCCAAGCACACACACTTACAGTGAATACTGCTCGGAGGTTGTGCAATCTGTCTATGTCTTTGGGGAGTCCACAGCTCGACCATCGCACCAGGTAGTTTTCACTGAAAGAACAATATCTTTAAGGACTTGTGTTTAAATGGCTTCCTTTAACATTAGCAGATACAAGCTTGAGAATTTACAGAAGACTATTTTAAACCCAATCTACTTCTCCTAAACAAATTAATATTGACTTAGTGGAGAGCTGGCATTTCCAGTTGTGTAGATTATTTATAGCAAGAAAGCAACTCTTCAGCAAGAAAGTTTAAAAATTTCTTTAAGGAAGCAGGGGATGCAGAAACCAAACTCTCAAGCCTAAACCTAAACCTTCTCACCATGCAAAACTACCTCACCACTAGATCTGAGCAAGCACAGAGGAGGGGGTTCGCCCAGGAGCACACTAACCTGATAAATTTTGATTCCAGTGGATCATACAGAGACATCAGGACTTCTGCATCTTCTCCTATTTTACAGACTACATTTTTTAAATTTACAAACAAAGCAAATGAAGGAGTGGCAGCAAACTTGGCTTGTCTGTTGATATCAATATTCTGTTTCTGAGACTGTAATTCAAGAACAAAACAAACTTAAGTTTAACCTAGTCTACAAATACCCAACCACAATAAACCAAACCTTTCAGACAGAAGAAGAGGGGGTTTCTGTTGAGTGTCTACTCCTGTGATTTTTGCTTGTATTCAGATTTATGACAAAATGCGTTTTCTGGATCCGTTGTAAAGTGCCACATCATAAGGAGAAAATAAAAAAGAAGGGGAGGGCCAAAAAAAAAGAGAGAGAGCTCCACTTATCAAAAAGCAAGCTAAGCAAATAGGGGAAAAGATAGAGCCTCAGATATAAATGAAAAAAAAAAAAAAAAAAAGTTTGTTCTTTGCCTGATGGTTTTTTGACAGGTACAGAGTGCCAAAAAAGAAAGGAGAGAAAACCAATGTTATTTCCACAGGTTACCAACCCCTCTGATTTTAGCTCCCATAAACCTTCCACAAACTACTGGGTCCAGGCAGAAGGGAGGAAGGAATATGGGACACAAAGGAAACTGGCTGAGGCAGGGACAAAAAAACCAACTTTGAATGCAAAAATGTAATAGTTTAAATCCAATTTACACTAGTGTATTGTACACCAGGTTTGGTAAGGGCTGCGAGTGTGAGTGGCCAATCACAACCCCAGAGGACACAGAGGACACCATCACACTCAGGAGTGACTCCTCAGGAATACCACGCTCCAGGAACTGCTGCTGACACGGGCAGGGCTGCTTCCTCGTAAAAATAAGTATTGGAATTGTAAAGAAGCTGACTGTTCAAGTCTGAAAATGCCTTTAAATATGCGCTCTTTATTTCAACAAACAGACTTTCAGGACTGGCATCCAGAAATCATACAAACAGAACGAGGCCATTATTCTACTTGATTCTTGAAAATAAACCCCTGTGACAACCTGACACACAAACCTGCTACAGACCCATCCTTGCTACTACCCTACAAACGTAGTCAATTTACTGATATAGGTCCTAACTACAAATTCTACTAAGCCCTTTAAAGGATGAAACAGATAATTAAACAGCTTAAGACATGCACGCCTGGAAACTTCAGTAATATATAAATATTACTAAATATTTGCTAAATTTGCTAGTAATATATAAATATTACTAAATATTGCTAAAAATAACAGTCACTAGTTGGTTTACAGTCTTTCAAAGAGCTACAGTGCATAGTATATCTTACTTTTTCCTCCTGTAACCTCTCTTCAACTTGCTTGGAAGCTATTTCATGTGCTCTGAAGAGGCTGATTGTGCTGGTCTGCTCTGGGTCCAGAATATTGCCATCTTCATCTCTAACAACCAGATCTAAATCCAGAATTCTAAACAAACAAACAAAAAAATATGCTTGTGAATTAACAGGACTCAAATAAATGTTTAAAACACACCTGCTAAGTATTTAAAGTCATGCACACCTGACATATGATTGAAAAAAAAAAAAACATTTGATACTTGATAAAAGGATTTAACATGTCAGCAGCTCCAGAAATAACCATCCCTGGCTGGAAATCACTTTTGCCCACAGCACAGAAAGAGCTGGTGTAAATGAAACGGCGGAACAACCGGGGAAGTAATTTCTTAAACAAGAAACTTTGTTCCTATGATTCATCTGACAGTCTGAACAATCAACCACCACGGTCGCACCACACACAAATTGTTCAGTTCATTTTGTCCCACTCCCCATTCTCTCCCTAAAATAGGTATTTTCACCTTTTAGCAAGAACTTACAAGAGGTAAGAAGGCATAAGTTGTTTCCCTTTATTTAAAACAGAAGCCAGCTTTCTGTCAGCAGGGAGTTAACAGTCAGGAACAAAAAAAAAAAAAAAAGGGTGTTTTCACAAGAAAATTACTTGACCCAATTTCTGGAAAACATTAAAAAATACAAATTCATAAGACCATTTTAATTCCCTGGTTATTCTGACAACATGCAGTGAACTGGCTGTCTTTATTTATAGAAAAAAAAAAAAAAGTCTCTTATTTACAAATCAGCATGTCACAAAACAGGAGAAGTGTGGACATGATTAGATCAGAAAATACTCAAAAGATGCATAATGAATTCATTCTGTCTGGATCCTGAAATCATCATTGGTGCTTGTTTTAGACAAAAGTGACTGTATGACTACATTGGAAACATATGGTATCCTTCACTTGTGAGTATTTACTCAGAAGTTCAAATTTGCTTCCCTCCTGTACTCCACGGAGAGTGTTCTGATCACTTAATTAGTCCATCAGAACATTATGAATATAAAGCACAGCACAAGATGTTCCATTGTATCTGAACGCCGAGCAGCTGGAGGTTATTCAGAGAAACTTTAACCAACTCCTTAGCCAGATGGTAAAATACAGTAGCCAAACAAATAATATCATCAACATCTGGTAAATAGTCTGCTGAGGTACAACAGTTCATATCTTGGATTATAAATGCTAATTGTGGACTCAATGCAGTTCATAAAAATTTTAGAAATCATCAGTACTTAAAAAAAAAAAAAAATCACAGCTTTCACTGATAAAGTACATGAACAGAAATACTGCAAATTTAGCAGTTCTTAAGGAATAAAACACAAATAGCTGAAATGCAATGAGTTATTTGCATGAGAAGGGGTTTCAAGAGGGGTTTGCTGAAACCTCTCCCAGTCGCAGGTGCACGGTACTGCGCTGCCTCTCGTATCCAAAACATCGCTTCAAGTGATTTCCTGACTGAAGAGTAAGGTATGATTTCTCATTTTCAAGCAAAATGCAAAGTCAGAACTGTAGAGACAACGTGAAATCTAAAACTTGTATTTAATAAAATTTCTGCTTAAATACACCCAAATGACTAACACACCTAACGTATGCACCTTATACTGCTGTCTCTTTTATTCTAGTAAATATTTCCACCACAGTTTCCATTCTTTTCTGTTAAAATGATACTCTCTTTTAGTAAATCTGTCTGCTAATCCTCTGGTACAAGCTGGATACTATATAAGCAGAGGAACAATGAGCTAAACCATGCTTTTGAGCCAAATCCTTCAACATCACATTACAGCTACGTGACTTGGGGGCACACGCAGCTGGTGGTGTCGAGAAGGCAACAACTATTTCTGCTGCAGAAGTAGAGTTTAAATCATATTTTGAACGGAGGCAATATTTCCACTTTTCAACTGACCTTAAAAATTACAGCTTTGTACCAGGATCAAATTAATAATATCATCAAACGACAGAGTTATATATGGACTCCACTCTACATATTATAATTTGCACTGTATTTTCAAGATCCTATATTGACTTAATTTTTAGTCTTGCTCTAACAAGGATTACTAATTTACTACTATCACACCTCCATAAACACGGGAATAAAAAGAACGACGTCCATTACACAAGCTGTTCCAGTTTTAAGCACAAACACTTGGAAAATACTGTTCACAAACCTGTTGCCATAATCAATTTTGGCCGTCACTTTCTTTTTCAGCTCTTTGAGCTCATCCTGGGGCAGGGTCCCAGAGAGTATCTGGGATCTCCACTCAATAAGGTCATAGATCATGTGCCGCACGTTGCGGAACATTTCTCTGTTGTCTTGCTGTTTGGAGGAAAAAGATGGGTAGAAGTTAGTTTTGAAGTCTTTTAAATACGTATAAGAAACTGCAATTATAAAATATGAATTAAAATGGATAGTCTACAATTGGCTCTAAAATAGGAGCCTAACTCTCTGTAGCACAGAGCACTGCATACAAAGGGTCTTACACTTTGCTGTAGGTATCTACAGAAGTGCAAATGCTTGTGTTTGTTACCTTAAAAGCCAGATCATGCTGAAATCAGAACAAGTAACTCAAGGGAAAGTTACTCTTTTCCTGGTTCAGAGTAACTTTATTCAATGACCCTCTGTACTGAGTAGAGCAGAACGAAAAATGGTGCATTTTAGCAGCAATAGGCTCAAGTCCTGAAACTCTCCATCTGCAGCACGTTACAGAATCCTTTCCCTCCCCAGCTAAACCTTCAGAATAACACTTTAACATCCCTCAGTGTGCAGAGCCGAGTGCAGCACCATCTCACAAGTCCACCGGTAGCACCTGAAGGAAAGTGAAAAAAACAGGAAAGCACTAAACCTTAGAGGAAGTGAAATACCTTCACTGTTCATAAAGGCTGGAAACTCTGACTATTGAATAGTGCCCAGCAGCACGCACAGACTTTCCTTGGCAAGATTAAGGAAGATAAATTTCCAGACTTAAAATGGAAGAAACCTCTTTTGCCCATACACACACGCCCTCGGGGACAAATGACCAAATCTTTAACCACAAAACAGAATTTAAGAGGGTGGTTTGAACTGTGGACAGTGCACAGTTCACAGTACACAATCTTAGCACAAACAAACAGAAAAGAAAAACCCAACACTGAAGTTGCAGAATGGCCTTTCTATTTTAATTGTGGAAGATAATGTTGAGATAAAAACAACATAGAGGCCCTGAATGCTTTGATTTTGCCCCGAAGCAGCCTCTCTTCCTGCCTTCATAACCCTCAAAACCTAAGCCATTAGTTCAGTACACTCTTAAAAAGGTCACATTTTCCTAAACACCTTATATCAATGAATTATTCAGGCTATGCATCACTGTCTTTCATTCAGACTACACACAGGCTTTATTTGACTTAAAACAACTGGAATAATTACATAATTAAAATTAAATTCTCTGCTTTCTATAAAGGACAACAAAACTACAGAAGGTGCAGGAAAAGGCTATGACAACTCAAGCTCGGGGAAAAAAAACGTGAAACTTAAAGACTTCAGTCTGTTCAGATTATCAAAAAGCTGACTTGATTATAGTGTGAGAACCTTCACAGAGAGAAAATACCCGTTATTAAAAGCTCTTTAATGCAGCAGAGAAAGACACAACAGGCACATATGGCTGGAAGCTAAATACAGACGAATCCAAATGGGAAAGAGGTTTGTGATTTTCGATGCTGCAGGCAATCATAAACTGGGGAGATGAAGAACATACCATGTCCTCTGCTACCTGAAAATCAAAACTGAATACCTAGTCAATATTCAAACACACAAATTATGAACTGAATAAAGGCATAAATGTGGTCCCTTAGTGACTTTTGATATGCAAGATGCAGACAACATGGAACCTAACCTGCAGACTGACCAGTTTGAAACTGGCTACCTCCAGTAAACCAAATCTCCCTTGAAAAGCCAATCCCAGGGGACCAATGCTCTTTTGGCTGTTGACCACACACAATTAATCTAACAGATACCCTTGAGATATAAATTATAAACAAACTCATTAAGTGATCTATTGACTCAGAAGAAAGTTGTAACAGGGAGTGGAACCCCTTTTGCTACTGAAATGAGACCACAGGCAGCATCACTCTTTGCCTGCTTTGGAATTCAAAGTAATTAGCAAAGCACTTCAATACCATTCAGCTCTTCATGTGTCTTCCTGGAGTCAATGTGTGACAGATGATGTTAAACGTTACTGTTACAAAAAGCGCACACAAGTCTTGGTAAGAAAACTTCACAGAATCATAGACTGGTTTGGGTTGGAAGGGATTCAAAGATCATCAAATTC
>BJBW01000393.1:0-38254 GCA_004320125.1 Scolopax mira
TAAGGTCCCTTCCAACCCAAACCATTCTATGATTCTGTCATTCTATGAATACAATAAATTGATGTGGGTGGTGTAATAATTGCAGGCTCAGAAGAACATCCACTGCCATAGGGGTCTTTGCAGGACAAAGTACCAAACAGAAGCAAAGTTTAAAATTTACTTGGGGTAGGTTCATACTACTTTGATGTTATCTGTGGAAGCAAGAACATGTCTGTGAACCCACATAGGTGGTTAAAGCAGAGATCCAGAATAGAAATTTGTCTTGAAAGCAACATCAGAATAACAATTTTTTTGGTTCTGTTTTTGACATATACAGTGAAACGTCAAATTAAGAATCCTCCTCCCTTTTTTACTTAACCTATTAGGACTAGGACCACTGCACTCTATAATGATACACTCATTTTCAGCAGTGAACAATGATGATTGCTCCTACTTGCATGGGAGACCTCCAAGACTACCCCAGTTCATTCTTGAGAAATGCTGTGGTCAATTAAGCACTTTAAGGGTCATTCTTCCTCTAGAATGAACACTAAATTAAAATCCTACTGACATTGTTTTCAACTGAGACATAAAGCCAAAATCCAAGACGTACAACAGCACTTTAATGAAGAGTGAAAATGTCACTTTAAGCATCTCAATTAAATCTAATTTTCCCATTAAATTTGCCCCCAAATTCTGCCTGTTTAGTAATTACAGTATTTTTTGATACAGTTCTTCTCTGTGTTGTCATTTTACAGGGGCCTTTCACCTTGTATAGGTAGGTTAGACACCTGTAAAATACAAATTTTAAAAGCATTCATTATTTCTCTACTAGTGAGAAGAAATTTTGCCTAAATTTGGATGACGTAGCTCTAGTAGACTTACATAAATGGATTTAAGTGGGTATCACTTATGCTGCCAAAAATATTCACATCATAAACATTTTTGTTTAATATATTTAATGTAACCTAGAAAATTCTCAGCACCTGAGTAGCCCAACTGACACGCCTAGCTTATTTCCACTCCTTTCTAGTTCCTCTGACACTAACAATTCAGAATAAGAAGATTTTGCACTGCTCTGCTGCATGAATCTCCCACTCACAATCACAGGCTGCTGTGTAGATGCTAAAGGTATTTCAGGAGTCATTAATTAACAGTCCTAGCTTTATATAATTTGAAATAGCTTTTAAAAAAGAAATGCACTACAAATCAAATATATCCACCTCTCTATGATTTCCATTTTCATTTGAGCATAACAATCATCTCATAGCAATATGAATACCTGAATCTTACATCTTAGAGATGGAATTCACCAGATTTTCAGAAGTATTTTACAGCAAACAGAGCAATCAGTCCCTTAAGCCAAAATGAAGTCTCTCGTGAAAGAAGAAACAAGCCAGTCAATTAACGTGTGTGCATAGCAGGATAATTTGGAACAGGAAATGATTATTGCAAAGCACAAAATCAAAAAAATATTACTGTATTAGAAACTTTCTGTTAGTAATGTGATCTCAAACCTGTGATTACAAGGGGAAATTATTTTAGAATGATCTGGTTTTTATAATATATGTGTATCTCAGAGGACTGTAAACATGACATGCATAATTAGGGGAAGAGAGGGAAACAAATTGAGTAAGTAGTGAACCATGCCACAGCTCAGTGGTAGAAGCTGCTCTCATCCTGCAGTAAAACCTATTTACTGCAGCTACAATGCTGTATTCAGCTTCTGTACATTTTGTGCTATAGAGGTTGGCAAACTAAAGGGGTTAAGGGAGAGTTATAAAAGCCAACATGTTGAAGGTGGCAATGGTCTGTAACCATACACAAAGAAAACATTATGAGTGATGTTAAAAGTGCAATAGTTAATACTTAAGGGGAACCATATTTATCATAGTGAAAAATAGGTGAATAGAGATAATAGATTGAAATTAAGACCAGAAAAATGGAGTACTTGCTAAAAATATCCTGATGGCAGTTACATGATCCTGTAGAAAAAATTTGCATAAGAAATACCAGAAAACCCATAGCTTTGGCTGGTCAAAAAACAACAGGAAGTTTGTGAAAATAAATGGCTGTACACGAAAAGTGAAAAATTAGACATCTTACTATCTCCAGGACCCCTTTTACCATTCAGTTTCCATGAGCTGAACCCTCTGCAGATGCATCTCTGAAAACACAGAAGGAAATGGATGGTAGTTGAGTTAAAATACTTTATTTTTTTTCCCTGCTCTTCTGTTTCTTTTCTTGAGTAAACACACTGCAGGATAATTAAAAATCACTGAAAGCCCAGTGACTACTAACACAATCAGATTGAATAGGTCTGACTTGAAGTTATTTTAGGCTAAGACAGTACTTGGCGTTGTGAGGAGTTTGATCTTGACAAGTCCTTCAGGCAGCCTGCTATCTTTGCTAGCTATGCTGATGCTCAGCTCCTCTGGGCTACTCGTAGCTCTTGCACTTCAGTTCACTGGAGTCAAATTCAGGGCTGCTGCCTACCTCATACGAGTCTCCCTGGGGTCTGAAGGGCTTCCCTGAAACCTGCTCCTCTGTCATGTGCAGAACCCACCATCTGCTGGCACAGCCTGTACTGATGCAGACATGGTGCTCCCACTGCTAGTGAGAACCCTGAGGACCAAGGGGTTTGTTTTAGGCTTAGATTTTTGGGGAGAGACCAGGTGCAGGAGAAGGTGAAGGCTCTTAAATCATTGTTAATGTGCCAGCAGGCAGTTTGTCCAGTCGTTTTTTCCAGGAATTATTCTTTTTTGGGGGAAAGTCAATTGGTAGAAAACATTTGTATGAAAATTACTCTACTCTGGTGCTTTTTCTTGATGTCTTCTCCTTTATCCTTGAAGATCATTGTCCAATGCCCAAAGAAATCATCAGCTACACTGCCATGGCAATCATGAAAGTTAACACTAAATATGGATCAAAATGCCTTCAAAACCTGGGTTCATATATTTACTCTGCTGCCCACTTGTGAAAACTGTAACTCTAAACAGAAAAGGGTATTATTTCCTTATAGGATAAGGCCCATGAACATTCACAGCCATACATACATACGCATAACAAATGATTAATGAAGGTTCTTGTGCTGTCAAAAAAAATAGTAATTTTTACTTTTAAGCTGTCCAGTCTCAGATACTGCAGACACCCTGGCAACCGAAGACAAAGGCTTATGTCATGGGCATGCTCCACAGTTTCTGCTCCTCTTGGTCATTTGCTTGGACAAAAGTGGGTAAAGCTCTTCAAGCAAACACTCATTTCCTGCAAGGCAGCTGTGGAGCCTGCATTCAGATAATTAACTACAAATGGAGGATTTTGTATAATTTCCTGGACTTCATTGCCTTAAATTTCCTCTAATTATTATAACATGGTCTATGCTTCATAACTTCTTTGATGTCCTCATGAAATTATTCAAACAGGAGTCTTCCCTGATGTCACCATGAAATTGTTCTGGCAGGAGTGGGCTGAGCAAGTCAGGGCTGCTGGATAACCTGCATATCCCAAGAGGAAGAAATAGCTTGGAAAGCCTTTCCCAAAGGTCGTGTTCACAGTCACTTTAATAAATAACTCCCTTGCACAGCCTAATGCCTCTATACGCTGCTGGTTTTTGCAATAGCCTGAACCAATCCCTCCTTTCTGCCACGTTTCACTTATGTATCGATTCCCTCATATTATGTTGTTAGGACATCTTGTCCTAATTGCAGACTCTGAACTAACAGAATTGGTTAGACTGCCCATTTAAAGCTCCATGGGATATGAAAGCTGTGGTTGTACATGTCCCTCCTGGCAGGACTGGCAACACTCACTCACATCTGGTCAAAGAGAATCAAAGTACAATGTGCCCAGAAAAGCAAAAATTGAAGAGAGCTAGTAATTTGTTATATTTCTTCTGTCAGGAAAGTGTCAAAATGCCT
Organism: Scolopax mira; assembly: GCA_004320125.1. NCBI lineage: Eukaryota > Metazoa > Chordata > Aves > Charadriiformes > Scolopacidae > Scolopax > Scolopax mira. The sequence continues at coordinate 3,897 of BJBW01000393.1, forward strand.
CACCATAGTTCTGTTTTAGCCTTCAATGAGGGTATGGGCAGCAGGAAAGTCCGAAGCTCACAAACATTTTAAATACTGCAATGGAAAGCTTGACTGCAAAGCAGCATCAACATTGTCCACATGAATTCCAAATAATGTCAGGATATGTTTGCTCCCCAAACAGGATAATGCCATTTTCTTGAGAAACAACTTTGGCAGCATATAGGACAGCACTGTTCCACTAGGAAAACAATTCAACAATATAGACTTAAGATAGGGGTCATTCTTCCCTTAAAGTATAGAAGCAAAAGAAAGGCTTGTAACTTCCTTCTCCTAACCTCCTCCAGAAGATAAGAATGAAGAAAGGTCTTCTTGAGCTTGAGATCTTTAAAGAAATAATGGAGAGATTTTTTTGTATCTCCTTCAAGAATGCAAGGAGAACTTATAAATATTCAATAAAAAATAAAAATCTAGAGGTCCTGTTAGAACCATTTTCCCAGCAAACCTGTGAGACAGTAGCTGTTCCCAAATTCTTGTTTGCTTCCCAGCTCACATAAACTTTGCACTCTCATCCTCTGCTCCCACTTGCTGAATAACACGTTACAGGTAGCAGAGGTAGAGGAACATCAGTTGCCCACTTGGCACTGGCCAGGAGAAAATCACAAGTTAATTTGCTTCTTTCCAGGGCTCTCTGAGGTGTCTGTCACTCCCCAAGTATTTTCCTTCAGAATACCTCTAATTAGGTCCTGGTAAATGTTTCTTTGAGATGTTTTCAATTAAATCTCAGTCCTCCTTCCTAAATTTTTCCACTGGAAAAATTAAGCCACAGTCAAAGTTTTTTTTAAAATCATCCTCTAGCGATTGATATAAACAAATCTTCAAAATCTCACTTAAAATCTGCCCAAATAGAGAGGTATGTGCGCAGGGGACTGTTTCACCCAGCACACAACAGCAGTACCAAAGAAGTTACACACATGAGCTCTTCTGAAAATTATGAGAAGCAAACTAAAGAAAATAGTAACAGCACATTTCCTTTTATTTTATTTCATCAGCAAGGATATAAACTGGCTGCCCAGCTTTAGCTGTGAGCTAAAAAAGGAAAGTTTTATAAAGATCCATTTACAAGAATTTTCCTTTCCCCAATGATGAGTTTGACATGGCCTCTTCCTTACATCCCAGCACATGGCTGAATGGGGAAGTAATCTTTTCCAAAGCACATTAGTAAAATCTTTTGAAGGTACATAAGCAGTATGATACACAAACCTGTATCTCCTGTAGATGATAAACGGAATAGTTTAAAACCTGACTGGAAACCACAGGATGCTACTTTGTAGTTTGCCTTAAAGTTTAATGAGAGCCTAACGTTTGAAGTTAATACTTTTCTGGGTAGGCTGCTTTTCTACAAAAAGAATATCAGTGTTTCAAAGGAAGATGCTACGTGGTATAGTCCAAACCCTGCATCTACCCCATTTAAAAGGCACGCTGCCTACACCAAAATAAAAGCAACTCCGCAGTTGGAGTGAATATATCTTTAGCATGATATTTAAATCGGTGATGTTTTATGTATTCAGTACAGATAGAAATCACAGGATTGCACTTGTAGAGAGCAGCTCTTTTCTTCCTTTTATTAGATGGGCAATTTTTTTGGTTGGTTTTTTTTTTTGGTTGTTTTGTTTTTTTAAATTGCAAATTAATAGCTGACATTTCTCATCCCTAACATTTCTTAAGCTGATTAATTCTGAGAACTAGTTCCAGTAAAGGTATCAAGCCAGGCTACATTAAGTAATAAGGATTACACTAATTCATCTGCTGCATCTTGATAAACAATCTTTCAGTGACAGATGAGAGGAATTTAATTTCTACCAACCATGGCCTGAATTACTTCAGAGTATTATGACCTACTGAAGAAGCTCTTGATACCGATGTATAAGCTGACTCCAGTGACTGAAGGAATCAAAATGACTTCTGCCTGATTACTGCAAAGCTGCAAGCAGTAGTTTGTGCACAGGTGGTATTATATGTACAAACAGTAATAGATTTATTGAGACACTTTAGAGGGATCTTGATACTCCTTCTTCATGGATGTGGCCTGCAGTCCCGTTCTCCAAGTGCCTAGCATCTCGTAGGATCTGCATCTCACCGGGAAAAATTACAAGGAACGAGTTTCATACAGAAGGAAATATGTTGTTTGTTTGGTTGGGTTTTTTTCACAGCAGATGATAGTCAATCCTGAGCAAGACTATTTGTTTTGATTTGATTTTGCAAAAGTACTGCACTCCAGTTATTATCAATGATCCAGCTAAAAAAAGGACAGCAAAAAAGTCATACCAGCTAATCTGGCACCATAAATTTCAGTATAATAATAACTACAAAGTAGCAGATAATATTAATGTGTTTCATTTCTCTGTGACACATATGGCCCTGTTACTTTCACTGATTTATCTTCAAATATTTCTCTGCCATATGAAGTCCACTATATATATCTACGAATGTGCTCATATGTAGAAGATACTCTGTAGTGGTGAGCTACAAAACATATTCACATTTAGATTCTGCAATTCAGTACTTTGAAATACATTTTTCACTATGTCTAATATATGCATGAGGCATTTCAAACTAGCCTCACTAATCTTCTTATCCATTGTCATTCCTAATAGGTTGATCTTTAAATCCTTTCAAAGGACAATGTCAAACATTTCATCTATTATACTACACATTTTATTTGAAATCAAGTAGTTTGGAAATGTTTCTATTTTCAGGAATGAAAACTGGAAATCCTGGTTTGTGTTTTGCTACTGAGAACATCATGATAATGAAAAATGCAGATGAAAGGTATGGCAAGACATAATAAGTTAGAATAGAAATGTGTGCACAAATTTAAGCTAAGGAGCAAACCCATAACATCCTGCTGCTACTAAATGATTTCTAAAACATAAAAAAGAAATTTAAAAATAGTGCTTTCTTAAGCACTATTCTAAATTCTTCTAAATACCTAATTGCATGTAATCCTTCATTGCTCACTCTTTTTCCTTGCCCAACCAGTCTCGTATCTTTTAATATTTATATTAGAAAATGGATTTAAATACATTAGCTGTTACAGAGTGAGTTTTCGTGCTCTGTAATGGAGCATGAATGGTTGTACTTCCACTTGCAAAGTCACTTGTATTAGTCACTGTCTTGTACTCTCAGTTTTCATTCTGAATGTATTCAGGCATGTCTTTATTTTGTTTCAAACTTGAATCATAGTCCTATACTTTTTTCTTCTTCCTTCCACACCCCCATCTCCTCAGTTGTCTGGAGTGTCTTTTCTAGAGGAATTATGGCACTACTTACAGATATTAAAATGCATTACTGAATTACCTTTATGATAATTACTATGAAAATACATAGGCTGAAAATAACAGTGTTCACACTGACTTCAGGAGGCTGTCAGGGTATGACAGGGCTAGATCACTCCTACAAACTACCTATTAAATGAAAACTATTTCTATAGTTAGTATTCTTTTTTTTTTTTCCTTTATGTCAGTAGTATTCTGTGAAGTACTTTCTACAGTGTCTTATATAATGAGCACAAGAGAGAATCTTGCATTAAAACTGGGGCTTAAATAAATGCAATCCTGCATAAAATCTCAGCTATGACATGGTGTAAAGAGTCAATGACATTAAAGCAGGGCTGGAGACTTGTCTCCTTTGCCAATATTGCTGAACCAGCAGTTTTGCACAATGGGTTTTATCTAAATTAACTTTGTTTCACACTCAATTTGTTGTGCATAGTTTACCCTGCCTTTCATGCCAATTAACTTCCAGAAATGCTTGGTGTGCAAAATGAGGAAGATCTAAATTACTTAAATAGGAACTTAATTATACTATGTGATAATAGCTGCTTTGCAGTTCACACAGCAATCTCCATTAATGTATGCATGTTTTAATAATTCACATTTTTAATGTATTCACCTCAAAACCATCTGGGAAGTCAAAGTAGGTAGTTGTTTCAAAAGCCTGAAATCTCTTCTGTTGTTATAATAAAGAGGAAAAAAATATTTATTTGATAAACCACCAAAGATGCTAAATGTATCACTTTAAGAAGTTACATGATGCCAGTGGGAACAAAATCTCCCGTGATAGCCAATTGTCTTGCCTGTTCATCATTAGTAAATGCCAATTAGTGAGCAGAATGTCCGTTTCCTTTAGGTGCATTATGAACACAATTGAGTTTCATTAACTTGCCATGACTGTAATAACCTCAGAGGTAAACAGATACGATTTTCAAATGCTGACCTAAATATTAGCATGTGTTTTCCACTGGTCAGTACGCCAGTCTAGCAGCCAGGAATAATTCATGTTTATGCCTTGCTCTTCCACACACTTAATCTGGTTGTTCCTGAAATTCCCCACCATTAATACAGGAAATATATATATATGTTCATATATATACTTATATGTGTGTGTGTATATATATATGTATTTTCAGCACTGGTGAGGCCACACCTGAACTGCTGTGTCCAGTTTTGGGCCACTCACCACAAGAAGGACATCGAGGGGCTGGAGCATGTCCAGAGGAGAGCCACCAAGCTGGTGAGGGGTCTGGAGAACAAGTCTTATGAGGAGAAGCTGATGGAACTGGGCATGTTGAGTTTGGAGAAGAGGAGGCTGAGGGGAGACCTCCTTGCCCTCTACAACTCCCTGAAAGGAGGGTCTCGAGAGGTGGGGGGTTGGCCTCTTCTCCCAAGGGAATCATGACAGGAGCAGAGGGAATGGTCTGAAGTTGGGGCAGGGGAGGTTTAGGTCAGATCTTGGGAAGAATGACTTTCCTGAGAGGGTGGTCAGGCCCTGGAAGAGCCTGCCCAGGGAGGTGGTGGAGTCACCATCCCTGGAGAGATTTAAGAAACGTGTAGACATGCACTTCAGGGCATGCTCTAGTGGCCAAGACTGTGGGGGTCTTTCATGTGTGTATGATTGGACTCAGTGATCTCACAGGTCCTTTCCAACCATGAAGATTCTGTGATTCTGTGATTTTTCTCAAAGATTAGTTAACTGTGAAAGCTCTTTAAGATCTGTGGACGAAAAATTTTACAAATGTCTTGATAAAGAAAGAATGAAAGAAATATTCTTTCTGCAGAACCTGCAGAAATATTAAATAAACTTATGTGAGTCTGTGTTCTTTATGAATACTGTGAATTTATTTCACCTAGAATAGCATTATTTATCCAGATGTGAGCATTTTGCCTACATTTATATATGCATATCATTCACCCCTCATCTCTTCTCACTCTTCTCATCATCTGCTCTTACACTACGAGGCCATTAGACCTGATGTGAACATCACCTGTGAGACCATATCCACTAGCTGTGACTCACCATGCTGGAGTGAGCTCCCTGCCAATTCATCTCAACCCCCGGTAGTACAGGACAGCTCAGTAAGAGTATGAATTCCTCCCTGGGAGGAAGCAAAATCTGCTGTCCTGTCACAAAGGGACTAACCATCTGGTACTGAGAATACAGAATTTCCAAGATCAGTTATTGGTCATCTGTTGTGGTAGATACTTGCCAGCATTTTGTCTGTCTAAATAAGTTGAAGCAGATTGCGTAACATTCAGGTGTTAATGTAATTTATGAAGTTCACAATAGGATAACATCTGATGTTGGTTTGTTCAGTTGACAAAACTGAGGTAGTATTTCATTATTCCTGGGTGATAAGGATGTATGGGTAGCGTAATGGTGGTGGATGTGGCATAAGCATTAAATAAAGAAACATAAAAAGATAGAATCAGACAGACAGATGTTTTCTTCCTAGTCCATATTGTAGCCAGTCTCGAACACCAGCAAGCAACAGAAAAACCTGACAGAAGTTGTTGGAGTGACTATAAAGCAAAATTGAAATTTTTGTCTCTTCTTTTAAAACATTGAATGCAGCACTCTAAATTTGCCTGAATATTTAAGTGCACCATCTGTGAATACTACCTGCACAGAGACGGTAAGTATGTATTGATATGTAGTACATGAAGTCTGTATGCAATACAAATCATGAATACATGACTGACTATGTTTGTCCATACATGTAGAGCACTCTAAGAAGTATACCCTCTGGCCACTTCTGGACCTCAGAGCTCTGGAGGATGGCCATTGTGGACATCTATTCTAAAAGACTGTGACTACAAAATGAGCAGTCTTAGCCTTTTCTGGAAATTCTTCAGCAGAATTTTTAATGCTCGGCGGAGAGGTAATCCCATGTTTTCCCCTGGAGTCGGAAGAATGACTTTGGTGTGTGATTGAGTACTGCTGGGATCTCCCCACATACAGCATCTCCCTCACTGCTGCACTCTTTTTTTGTCTGTCTTCTCTATCACTTGGGAGGGAGGGCTGGCAGCTCCCCTTCCCCCTTTGCTTGACAGCTTTCACAAGTAACAGGAAAATCTACTTGTCTGAGGAAGCCCAGATGCCTTCATCCTCAGAAGCATCCAGAAACCATCGGGCCAGCAGTGGAAGGTATATATGTATTTGCCCAAGTGCTTTGCAGTGCCAAAATAGAAATAAACCACTGCCAGTAGAAATAAACCAACAACGAAACAAGAATTTCTGATCTTCTCCTTCTGGCTCCCACCCTGGATGGCCAATAGTCAGAAGTGAAAAGTCACACAGATACCACCAAATTTAAAACTATATAATTGTAAAAATGAGAAATTATTTTTTACCATTTGCAGCCTATTTTTACCCTCCATTTCATACCACACAATTTTGAAGTGCCCAAAAGGACACGATTTAGCCCAGAGGAAAGAAGAGAACAACTTTCTGGGATTGTTTCTGAGAAATGTGGTAAACTGTCTAAAAATCCTATGAAATGCTATGCAAAATGTAGGAAAGATGTTGTGTTAACATCCTTAGAAAGTAAGCCTGCTTTTCACTTCATGCAAAAAGGAAACAACCTGGTGCAGCACTTCACAATACAACATGAAACTGAGAAGAGCTGTTTCCTAATGAAATCCGGAGAAGCCAATTTAGAAACCTCTGTACAGTTTCACAAGACTTGGAGGGGGGCCCAGCATGATGTATCCACTCAGATATCTACACTCTCATGAAGAATAGTTGATGGAGTGTAATGTGTTTGCCTGGAGGCATGGCCTGTATCAGTGCTATTGGTGTGCAGACTGAGGGACCATGGAGTAATTAGACAAGTAGGAGCATCGTTAGAAGGTGGCACATTTTCCTTTTCTTCTCATAAATTTCAGATGCAATTGGGATGTTTATAGAGAAAGAGGAGTCAATTCTTGCTGCATTATTAATATTTTGAATTATGCTTTGAATCTCAGCAAATTCCATCTTTCTCAAGACAAATGACTACAGCTAAGCCCTTCCTTCAACCACTCTAGGAGATAAACAAGGTAACTAGTTATATTCACTTTTCAGCAGAGGCAGAGGTTTATCTGTGCTCCTTTAAGGATTTGCTGAAACGAAAGTGTATCTCGTTTGCAGCCACAGTAATCAGCTTACCTTTAATCTTTTGTTTTCTTTATTAATAACAAAGATTTATTTGCTTTGAGCTGTCTAAAGCCAGAGCTACCACAGATCATCCAAGAGTATTAATCTGCAACCTGATTTCTCAAAACAGGAGGCAAAGCAAGGAAGCAAAGAGGTTTTCAAGTGCTTACAGAAAGTCAAATAAACTCATTTCTTTCCAGATTCTGGGCCTGTTGTCACTGAGTTAAGGTGTGAGCAAAAACATTTTTCTCCCAGCAAGCTACAGTATTTCAGTTCAAATACAGTTTTGTAGTAAGTCTATATTGATTCAGATTTTAAAAAAATCCATCTCCACAAAATTTGTTGGCAAGCTGCTGCCCTTTATTAAAACGTCTCCTCCCGGAATACTAAACACCAAGCAAGGATTAAAACAGCCAATCACCAGAGTCATTCATCACGCTGATGAGTGTCAGAATTTGGCAACGCTGGTGGAATGAGGGCTTAAGCTTCAAACTGAGCACAGATATTAGCAGCACAGTTGATACATTACAAACCTTAATTAATCTTATTAATTTCTTGCTTGCTCTAGTTGGAATGATAATTAATGTAGTTACGATTAATAATGGATGGCTAATTGCTATTTTTCCTCACTTGCCTATAAATGCATGTCTTTTTTTATTTAAAGACAGTTTTTTGTGTAACTTGCATTGCATGTTTCTGGAACCCTGATTTATTCTTTCCCCCAAGTAGCTTATTACAAATATATGACAAAGCAGTAATTACTGTCAGATCTGGGCAAAACATGCCACATGTTCCCAAGAATTATTTAAATCTATTACTGCATATGTCAACTTAGTTTGTGCAAATGGGAAATTTCAGGAAGAGACAAAAATAATGCCAATACACATGATGAAAACAATGAAAATGAAGAATACTGCGGAAGGGTCAAAACCAGGCCATGTGACAATGGTAATAACCCAAGACTGGGATACCTACCAGGTGGCCATAATTAATTTCAGTTGTCTTAAACCAACACATCAACATCACAAATTTATCAATGCAGAAAACTAACCAGAAAGCCAGGTGCTATGATCTTGTGTTAACTCTTCCACTCTACTTGACAGAAGCTTCAGAGAGTTAGAATCAGCTGAAAGGAGCACAAAGACATCAGCATTATTTTGTCTTCTGGAGCGGTGGCTGTCTTTCTGTCCCCTCAGGTATGACCTTGGTTTAATAACCAAATTTTGAAAATTTTCTGAAATTTTATCCTTCAGTGACTTTTAATGTAAACACATTGAATATCGATCAGAAGCTTGCTTTTTCATTCCTTGAGATCTAATGGAATTTTTTTAAACATCCAAGGTTTTTAAACAACCAAGATTTTCAAACATCCAAGGTTTTGGGGGTTTCTTTTTGTTGTGGTTCTTTGGTTTTTTTTCGGGGGTGGGGGGGGGTTTGTTTTTTGTTTTTGTTTTTTTTGAGAAGAAACTATTTACTTTGGCCTTTGTTATTTGGCTTGTTGGATCATGAAGCTATCTGAAAATCATCTGACACTATGTATACTCCCCACAATATAATGCTTTGTAATGGGGAAAAAGTATTAGCATAATTTTGATGATGGTAAAACTACATCATGTGATGCTGTTCCTGTTTATGGTTATGGTATGAACAGATCTTTGCTCATAAAGTTCTGACAGTTGTTTTTCATCATTCACCAGTAACAACAGCCTGTCAGTTCCACAGATGTTATTCATGTTCTTTTAAACAATGTGAACAAATGAAAAGTGACCTCAGGATGGCCCAATAGTTCTGAACCTTTCCTCCAGTGGGTTTCTAAAACATTCTTCAGTCTCTCAAGATAGCATGATGCATTTTCTGACATTTTTAAGGGCACCTTTCAGGACAGTTATTCTTCCTGCAATGCCTGTATGCAGCTCATTGTGTAAGTATACAAGTAACAGTTTTACAAGATCTAATATGTTTTTCCTGACAAGATCTTAAACTAATTTTTGAGGAACTTCATTTGTCTTAGCAAACTTATTTCTTTGACTAGGAAACACCTGATGGTTCCTATCCAGGCCAGGCTGAGATCTTACCAGACCATATTCTATGCAGAATTTCAGCTTTCAGTGCTTAAAAGGAAAACTTTGGGCTGGGGTGCATATCTGAGCATGACAATAGGGTTATTTTATTAATGTTATCCAGATTAGAACCAATGTTTTAATATGCAAGTAAAATTAGTATTTGTGCAGTTGCAATTGAAATTTGCCAAACGACTTTTAAAACCAAAGCCTTGAGCGCTTGCCTCAATGGAAGATGAGGTATCATTTTTCATATACAAGACAGTGGTGACTCTAGGTGTATTGTTTTTGTTCCAACACAGGCAATAATTTTCCATTTTCATAAAATTCAATATACTTTTCCCCCTTGTTTTGGTGTTTTTTCAAACTATTGACTAGTGTTTCTGTCTACTATGGAATAAATAAAGTGTTCTACCTTAAACAGGGTTACATTTCAGTTATAGAAAATTGACCTTTTAAGCATCCACAGGAAAAAGGTATCATTAAAAGCTCACTATTCCCTGCTCTAGGTAGCTGCAGTAACCATGGTGCTGTGGTACACACAACACTAGGTACCTTACAACAATCTCCGTGGAATGGCAAATGTTGAATTTTAATGATTCCTGCTTTATTTAGGTTGTAAAGTGCTTTGAGATAAGTATCCTTCAAGATGAAAGGTAGTACAGAAATATAAGCTATTGCTATTATGCTTTGAATTAATCACTTGCTTTCCCCTCCAGAGTGATGCAGAAAAACATCGTAACATCTATTTTACTTGCAGCCTGAAAAAAGAAAGAAACCTTCCCTTCATAAACTAGAATAAAGCAAGGCAAAATGAGAAGCTCCTTCAAATCTTAGAGAAAAAGATCAGTTTCATGTTGATATATATCATATTTCAGCCTTCATTTCTTGAAATCAGTATTCATCTGAAAGAAAGAGAATGAGTTAAGGAAATAGGACCAAGTCTTTGGTTACTAAATATCTGCTAGGAACAGATTCTGACTGGGTAATGGGTGACATCTGTAGCCCCAAAAGTAGGGCAACTGAGGAGAGAAGCCCTGCCCCCCACTTAACACTACTAGTGTGAACGAGTTTCTATCATAATGCATGGTAATTATGGTAATCAAGATGCAGACCCTTACTTAATTAAACTCCACTGCAGTGTGTGTAGAGCAATACATTTATACAAAATAAAAATAGGCATGATTTAAAACTAAGATAGCATATTCATGCAGCTGATAATAAAATTTATGTATATGGACACAGTGAAAATTAATAGTTGTAAAGAGGACCCTGTTTCAAATGTACATTGGCACCCACATAAGGTTACATGTATGTATCAGTGATTAATGGGGTGTAAAACAGCCTTAATTTATTTGATTTCTATCTCAGAGAAGAAAATCAGAATCATAGAAACTGGAGAATTACCATTAAGGAAGGGACATCATGTTATTATTACATCTTGTGAAAGAGCACAACATACCCAAGAAATATCCTTGCATTGTACAAATACACAAGAAAATAATTGTTGCCATCTCATTGGATTTATAATCTGCATGTGTGTAGGTGCAGAGGAGTAGTATAAGAAGCAATGAAGTAAGTGTTGAGGAAAAGTTTTCTGTTCTGAGGACTTTGCCAGCAAAATTGCTACTAGAGACTAGCGACGTAATTATGCAGTTGGTATAATTTATTACAGTTCCCCTAGAGCGAAAAACCGGTAACTTCATAAGGGCTTTTTCAACTCTATAATTGCCTCTGCTCTTCAGTTTTAGCCACAGAATTGGCTTGGAATTTTTTCATACTCCTAATTCATGAATCTTTATGAAGAAAATTTTAAGAATAAAATAAAATGCTTCTGAGCTTGACAGAGAATTATTTCAGCCACCTGCTACAATCTCCTTGTTGCTGTTATATACTTCATGTTAACAGAGGTCAAATGTGATGGCACCTGAGGCTAGAAGAATAAAAAAAGATATTTTTCCACCCAAATACATGTAGAGGGTCAGTTATAGACTAAGTCTTTTATGTCCATCTCTGGCCATGAATTCCCCAAATCAATCTTTTCTCAGCTCATGTTTTCTTAGAGGCAATATTCAGGCATAGCCTGTTCACACAATCAACAACACTCAGACAACAAAAATGATATCTAAACCAGTTTTACAAAAATCTGTTGAAAAAAAGCAAATCTTCTGAAGGGCTGAAACATAGATGAACTAGAGTCTTCTTCTGTGTGAAATCCTCTGGATGTGGGATGTCCTCTAATGAGCTCCCTGTGTTACATGCTGAGGACAAGAATGGTATTGAGAAGCTGAAGATCTAGCCAGAGTTTTTCAGCAAGGTGTATCAGCAAGGTAGGCAAGCAATCCTCCTGTTGAAAGCTCTGTGTGTGGCTACTACAGACACAAAACAGATAGCCTTGTGTCAGCCAGACACAAATCTTCTGCTATTGCAAAGAGCCCCATATGCTCTTTTATATAGTCTAATCACAGCTTCATAGAATGGTTAGAGTTGGAAGGGATCATTTAAGATCGTCTAGACCACCCCTGACCTGGACAGGGACACCTCCCACTAGACCAGGTTGCTCAAAGCCCCATCCTGCCTGGCCTTGAACCCCTCCAGGGATGGGGCAGCCACAGCTTCTCTGGTCAACCTGGTTAAAAAAAATTCTTCCTTATAGCCACCCTCATGGTAGAAAAATTCTTCCTTATAACCAACTGAAATGTACCCTCTTTGTTTTAACCTGTTGCTCCTTGTCCTATTACTATAAATATCTTTCTCTGTGCTTCTTATAAGAAAGCACATAATGTGGTTCTTCTTTTTGTACTGAAAGGACATAATATGTTCTCCTTAGGGCCTTTTCTTCTCCAGGCTGCCCAAGAACAACTCTCTCAGCCGTTCTTCCTAGGAGACATGTTCCAATCCTCTGATCATTTTTGTGGCCTTCCTCTCAATCTTTTCTAATACGTCCTTGTCTTTCTTGTGCTGGAGACCGACTAATGCCTGTTTGTAACCTTGATTGTAGTGAAGAAGATCTTGTATCACTTTTTCCGCTTTGTGTGAAAAAGAAAAATGCTTTTTGTTATTACCCAGTTTGTTCAGAAAAGATGTTCACCATCACATCGAGAAGTCCATGTGGGAACAAATGGTGGTGTAGGAAAGGCACACAAGCAGAGGTCTGAAGAGCTTCCATACTACCTTAACTGAGAACTGTAAGAGTCACTGTGATTTTAGATCACTTCTTTGACTGATTCAATGGGTCTAATTATAGACATCGCAGTAGCATGGAGGTTAATCTAAACCACATACTCCACCACAGCACCCTTCAACTGTTCTGAGATTCTTAAATTGGTGGAGCACAGGAAAATACGAAACATCTCTCTAGGCTTGTTCTTGTGTTCTTTGAGTGTTGTAACATACATATGTTAAATATACATATGTGACATAAATATATATGTTGCATACATATAAGCGGCTTCAGAGACTTTCAGTCATCTGAGGGTTTTTTCTCTGAGGAAGGTTCCATTGGCATGTGGCTTTCATGGTGGCCTGGTGGACAGAGGGATCTGGTAATCATAAAGGAAAATACAGCAATGAAAACCAGTTGGTTATAGTTTCATCAGGATCTGAACTAAAGTCCCATACTGCCACAGCTTTGTATTTTGTACTTCTTGCAAAGTTATAACTTTATAAAGTGAGAATTTCTAAATGGACTTCACTTATATCAAATTCCTTTAATGGTTGTTGTGAGCAGGCACCTTCAGACTACATATACAATTCAAGAATGAGTCAAAGTTACCAGTTCAGCAAACACTCCTTATTGTAATTTTTCAAACACCTTGCCAGTTATTCATGTCTTATTCATTCTTTCCTGAGAGTTTAAACATGTTTATGAATATGTTATTTACTGTAATACAGACAGAGCCTACTGTTTAATTACTAGAGCAACTCAACCAAGAATCCCATAAAAGCTGTTTATCCCTGCTCTACAAGCAACTGAGCTCTAGCTAGTGTGGATTTGGCCACCTGAATTCCACACTGTTCCATGGACACTGCATAAATATGTTCAATTAAAGTTCCCCCTCTTCACCCAATCATTTAAAGAAGCATTTGGTAATTGAATCTACGTTTATTTCACTCTTTGTTATCTTCACCATTTAATAATCACTTTCCATTTCTTCCTACAGACGCAAGATATGTTGATGTGTCTTGAGTACATTATCATAAAAGAATAATCTTAGTAGTAGTACCTTATCATAAAGCTAAATCCTTTCCCTGGTGCTAAGCAAGTCTAAAATTGGGTTTTCCTAGATCTGAGCAGGCCTCAAATACCCACGGATGTTTTCTCCAAAATTGTACTTTTACCTGAAGGCTGAAAGATTTTTAAAAACCATATCTAATTTTCCATGCTACCCATATTGCTTTTTCTATTTTGCATCCGAAGAGGCAAAAGAAAGACATTTGAGTCATGGAGGTTTTGTTCCTGCTGAGAAGTAGAAAAGAAGGTATTTAGAAGATGGCACTTATTGTACTGTCCTCACCTTATTATCGGCTCCAATTTGGTCACAAAAGACATGTAAATACAATGTCAAGTATGAATGGTGGAGCAAATTTATTCACAGAAGTCACCAACATTGTCTCTGAAGTGCCTTTTTGTGATTCTAGCCTTCTGGGTTAAATGCACAAATGGTGTAATTGATGTAATGTCACTGAGTTTAAAGGAGTCAATCTGAATTAAATCAGCTTAGTATCTGAAAGTCTGTCACAGTTTACTGAACCAGATTCTTTGTAGTCAAAATTGCCTTTTTATTTTCAGACTTTATTCCCAAATAAAGATGTCACGTCTAGCAGGAAATCTCAATTCTTGTGCCAGAGACTTTGTAAGTGTTTCTCAGGTAGCTCCTGTCTTGCTGGGCTTGGCTGATGCCTTGTTAAACAGTGCATGAAACTGGTTGGACAAGTGAACACGGTGAGCACAGGGGGGAATTTTCATTTGTCAGATGGTCACAGCTTGCTTGCTACCTAACATAATAAACTCCTGGACCAGCTTCCTCGGAGAACTGCACATCCAAAATCCTTTAAGCATCTGAAATCTAAAAGAAAAAAAATAAGACATTTACTCTTAAAATTAATGGGCCCAGTAGAAGTGATCCCAAGGATTTGGATCTCTATCTGCCAGCTGAAAAATTAAAATGTTAGTATCAGTGTATGTCTGTACGTGACGCCGAGACTGTCATGTTACTATTGTATCAAGGCAGGTCTTGATAAAGGATTTTGAGGTTGAATGTGAAGATGTCAGCAGGATGACTGAGTGACCCCAATCAGAGAGGACTTTTTTGCAGTAGCTGAATGAGCCTGAATGGTAGTTTATTTGGAGCAGAAAGAAAAATGTTACTAGCATTTGTTATTTTATAATGAACATCATATAAGTTAGTGTCACTGAAAGATCCAAATACAACAATTACTTGATACTAGCACATCTTTTAGCTTTTATATTTTTGTTTTCTTTTTTATTGTGATTGTAGAAAAAAATCCTGAAAAGAAAAATGTAATCCAAATGAATTTGAAGTCTCCAAAACCATAATTTAAGGGAGTCATAAAGACGTTATTATTTTAAACCTCTTTTTAAAACCTAACCTCTCTTCTATTCCCTCTCAAATTAAAAAAAATCAATGATTAAGAAGGCTTGACCTGCGACATTTGAATGCTTTTTGGCACTTCTCTTCATCAGAGATTAAAGGGTATTCCTTTAATCCTGTGTAAGAATGGGGTTTTTATGCTATTCTCAGTGTCCCTAGGGTAAAGTTTTTTAAAAGATTTCATGGGAAAGATGTATTTGTGCATGTGTATTCTGACCTTCCAGTGTACTTTGATTTGTTTTGACACTTTTTAGTTAATACAATTCGTTAGCTAAAACTCAGAGCAAGAGGGGAGGGCAGTGGATGAACTTTAAGAAAAACAGATTGCGGCGGTGAGTCAATTTCCACAAACATGATCCAGTTCTGATTATGCAATGCATACCCTAGAAACTAAGCTGTAAATCCTATAGAGTATGAAAATGTTAGTGAAATCTGGGTTTTTTTGTGATTTCCAATGAAAAAACAGAGTCTGTTTAACTGGAAAAAATAGGAGCAAATTGGATTTTTTTTTGTTCTGGATAGATCTCTAAGAATTGCATCAGTTTTAGTTTTACAATTCACCAGTAGAGTTGTGGTTTTGACATCTTATCTTGGCCTAAGCAGTGCTCTTGATGTGGTTACCTGTCATTTACAGCTAGCAAGTCTCTGCTGATTTCCTCGGCAGATGTCAGCCATGCAGCCCATCAGTCATCCCTGGGAAGACAACTTCCTCAGACCGAAAAAGAAAAAAGAAGAAGGAAACACGTTTTTAATTTTCTGACCAGCAGCACTCTCATATGAAGCCTGTAACTCTTAAATCCTGATTACTGTGAAGCACCTTTCTCTGTCCTCAGCCACCACCACCAGGGCCCGTGGTATAGGTGTTAAGTATTGGCCATGATGCACACGTGTGTTATTTACAGTGCACATTTTCCAGTACCTAACAAATGAGTTATAGAAGGCAATGCACTGGTTTTCTTTTTCCCTTGTTAAAATCATGAAACCTAACTGAACGGCTTCATAATCCACTCACTGGAACCACCCCTTATCTCATTTTTTAAAAGATGCACTGGCCTCTATTCCAGTAGCTTAAGGAGCACATCAACTTTTAGTAGCACAGAGGCAATGAACTGGGCTGCGTGGGGAAGAGCATGGCCAGCAGGTTGAGGGAAGTCATTCTCCCCCTCTGCTCTGCACTGGGGAGGCCACAAGTGGAATATTGCGTCCAGTTCTGGGCTCCCCAGTTGAAGAGGGACAAAGAGCTACTGGAAAGAGTCGAGCGAAGGGCAACGAAGATGATTCAAAGATTGGAGCATCTCCCTGATGAAGAAAGGCTGGAGAAGAGAAAGCTGAGAGGAGACCTTATCAATGCCTATAAGTATCTAAAAGGTGGTTTGAAGGAGGAGGGAGCCAGACTCTTTTCAGTGGTTGCCAGTGAGAGGACGAGGGATAATGGGCACAAGTTGGAACAGAGGAGGTTCCACTCAAATATGAGAAAAAACTGCTTCCCAGTGAGGGTGTCAGAGCCCTGGAAGAGGCTGCCCAGGGAGGTCGTGGAGTCCCCTTCTCTGGAGATTTTCAAGCCCCACCTGGATGCCATCCTGAGTGACCTGCTCTAGCTCTGGGCAATCCTGCTTCAGCAGGGGAGTTGGACTAGATGATCTTTATGGTACCTTCCAACTCCAAAAGTTTCAGTGAAAATTCAGTGAAATTCTTCTGTTCTTAATTTTTCTAGGAGAACATAATGATATTACTCATCAGCTGATAATGGCAGTATTTAAGCTCCCTTTTTGTACATAGAAGAAAAGCCTTTACTCAAACTAGTAATTATTGCTAATATTAAAGAACTAAACTAACTATAAGGGATAAGTTTCACAGAATCACAGAATCACAGAATCTTAGTGGTTGGAAGAGAACTTTGAGATCATCGAGTCCAACCACATTAAAAAAAAAAAAAAGAAAAACACAAACAAAAAAACCCTTGAAAAAACAAACAAACCAACCAAAAAAACAAAAAATCCAACAAACCCACACGAAAAAAAAAGCACCCCCCAACTAAATCCCCCACCCCACCACAGACCAATAATCTTGGGCACTAGAGCATGCCCTGAAGAGCCATGTCTACACGTTTCTTAAATACCTGAGTTTGAGGTAGCAAGCTGTAAAGAACGAGAAGGCTGCATCTTCAGCAGCAGCAGAGAGGCAGACCTTCCTTGCTTTATGAAATCTCATCATTCAAATTTGTTTCTCAAAATTTTTTCAGAAGAATGAACTGTAGTGGGTAGCTGGATGTTACTTTCATCCGCCAGCAAGAACTTCCTTAAAAAAATACATCTTCTTACAGTCACCTGAGACAAGAATATTTTAAAAACATTTTCAGGAGAATTTTAACTTCTGAAGAGATATCTGTGGTTTATTATTCTTTATTTATATTTCTCATAATTTTTTCCTTAGCCTCTCCTTTCAGAAGTTCTATTTATTTGAACACAGATAAAAGTTGTATTTTGTGAGGTAATGGTCTGCTAATTCAAAGCTTGGTAAACTGAAAAATGGCTATACGGTGCAGAAACACAGTTAATTTATGAACAGAGAGTAAAGGATAAAATCCATCAGATAATTTCTAGAGTAAGTACATTCCACAATCATAGTAGTATTAACTATTCTTTTGAAAATATAGGATTTTAATTAAATATATAAAAAAATGTTTATATAAAATTGGAATTAACTTTTTAACTGTACTTTCTCTGTTTGCAATGAGTAACATAAACCCTCTCTGATCCAAGCATACTGGAAAATCACTGAGCATCCAATCAGCTTCAGAAAGAAATTGCAAATTGGGCATCTGTGCATGATTTTATATTTTTGGCTATCAACTAGTGCTTTTAAAAAAAATCCTGGTCCTTTAAGAGAGAGCTGCAGAAACCAAAGTTTTTCTACTCCACAGGACTGCAACTGATAGCCTTCAACACACAAAGCAGGAAATCTGATAAACAGAAGTGCAGAAATGGGAGAGATGATTAATAAGGATAAAGATAGCAATATACTTAAAAGCCCAACAGTCCCATCCTATCAGAATTAATACAGATTCCAGACTAAAATATAGGGATTTGAAGAAACAAACACAGGGTAATACAGATGTAACTGTACTCATAACTACATTAGTTTTATGCTTATAGGAAAGAAGGTATTCACATTTTACTGACTTTTGTTGAATGAAGTAGTTTACTTGAAATCTCTGTTGTTCATTCGCACCCATATCAAAGTACCTCTAACCAGAATCATTATTTAGAAAGGGGAATATATGCTTTCTATTATTTTTTTTTAATTTATGAGATTGAGCATATCCTCTGGTAATATGGCCATAAACTTCACATTTATAAACTAGTCATAGCACTTCATTGAAAACTACAGTCACATTATGTAAATGATTCCTACAATGATAGCTAAAAAATCACCAATAAAACCAAAAAGACAACTTTTGTAGGTACTTCAGGACTTCCATGCTAGTATCCCAAAGACCAGAGTTTATTTCTTCTAAGAGATGATAGAGATTTCTATCTTCTATGCTAAGAACAATTCAATATTGTTGAAAGGATCAAAACACTGAACTAGGCTTTAAGGCATATGATTCTATACACTGTCCTTCTGGTTAAAGAAAAAAAATGATTATATACCTTTTAGCACAGCTCCCAGTTATCGGTCTGATTCAAAGATACTGAGGTCATTGGTAGCTAGTCCATGGGAACAGCCAGAGGACCATGCAGGTACATTGTTCTTTCTTTCCTAAATGTTTCCTTTCTTGCAATTTGCCAGCCAGGTTGGTCTTTTTTCTCTGATGGCTCATTTTTTGGCACATGGGGACAGCCTGCTCCTGCTCCTTTAAGGCTTCCTTCTTCAAAAACATCCAGCCTTCCTGGACACCTTTGCCCTTCAGAATTGCCTCCCAAGGGACTCTGTCAACCAGACTCCTGAAAAGACCAAAGTCCACCCTTCGACATCCATGGAGGCAGTTCTGCTGACCACCTTCCTTGCCTCTCTGATTGAAAACTTGATCATTTCATGATCACTATGCCCAAGAAAAATCTCCAACCGCCACATCCCCCTCAAGGTCCTTCTCTGTTTACAAACAGCAGATCCAGTGGTGCTCCCTCCCTATTTGGCTCTCTCACCAGCTGTCTCAGGATGTTATCCCTGACACATCCAGGAACCTCCTTGACTGTTCCCTCTCAGCTGTATAGTGTGCCCAAGTGGACATCTGGTAGGTTGAAGTCTCCCACGAAGACGAGGGCTAGTGATCTCGAGACTTTACACTACTTCATTAGAACAGATCTTTTGCACTCCCTCCTAAGTAAAATGAGGCTGTTCAAGAAATCTATTCTATTCTGTTTGCAAATGATATGAAGAGATTTATTATTTTCTAAATGAATTCTGCAAAAGCATGTCAGATTACAGATCATCTCCAATCAATTGACTGTGATTGTTTGATAAGCAAAATGTGAGCAGTGTCTCTGGGCACGGGATTCTTATAACTCACTGGTACAATCTTGATGACTTAAGTTTCATATATGCAAATGGTCACATTAATACTGATTTGAAAATGAAGTTTCTGAAAATATCTTTCGATATCTTCTCTCCTCTTGCTGGTTGCTTTCACCATAGTAATCTCATTTACTGTTGGATTTGCAGAAAGTAGCACTAAAGCGAAGCTAATTTAAAAAAAGGAGGAAAGGTTGAGTCAAAGTTCATAGAAAAATAGTTGCAATATTATCTAGCATTGGTTTTTGCAATAAATCGAAGACTGCCAAGGTCAACATGAATTTCTTACTGATTTATTGGATTTTGGCTGCTTCCTTTTGTTTCACTAACACACTATTTAATTTCTGTCCAGTATGGAGAATTCACATCAAGACCCAAGGCCCTTTCTTCTGGACTGCAGTTGATATTAAGCAGATATATGAAGCATAAAAGCAGCCTGGTTCTGGATAATTGGACTGCATTAAATTGTAAAGCACTATCAGAGAGATGAGTCAGTTAATGTGCAGTGGTGAGCCCAGTTTGTGCTCTCTGCTATAAAGCCTGCTGTTGAGAAATGTTGGATTTTTTTTAAAGCATCAATCAGTAAAATAATAAAAGTTATGCAGAGCTTAAAAAATAAAATAATAAAATAATAAAAGACATGCAGAGATTTTAGTTTAACTGCAGTTGCTATCACAACTTAGCTGTCAAGAAATCCCTCTCAGAGGTCAATGTGGCCAATGCAGCAGGGCTAACTTCATTTACAGAGGCCATCAGACCCTTCACAAGCTATACAACAGCTGATTCTAGTAACGCAGCACTTACCTTTCTTTTCCTCAGCACCTTATTTGCTATAATTTGCAGCAGTTTAGTAGCCTAACAGATGAGCAATCTATCCATTGGAGTGGGGATGAACAGATGATGATTGGAACTATAACCCCTTTTTTCTCACCAGATCCCTCTGTTTCATAAAGCTGTCAGGACACAAAGCATCTATTTTAAATAGGAAATTTTTTTCTCCTAAAGAAAAAATATTTTTCCTTCATTTGTGGTACTAATGCAACATACCAGTGTAGGACTGAGAAAGCTACTCTTTTAGTTATTTCCCATTGGAAAACAGAGCCAGAAGTCTTTATACATTTTTTTTTCACAATTTTTTGACAGTTTTAGACAATTTTTATGCTGAGTCAGACCACTTAAGTGTCACTCTAATGAACAGACTCTGTCCACATTAGAATATAATGGAATAATTAGCTATTCATTACTCAGAGAGAACATAAGAGTGAGAATGAAGTATGGTTTCTTGTGCATTGGTGTAGGGACTCCTTGTAGAGACAGTCATAACAGTATAGAGATGCATTCCATTTACAAAAGTTTAATTACACCCAGATCAGCTAATTTAGCTTACGAGTTTCTATGAAACAGCTGATGCAATATTAATTAAGAAATGCTTTCAATGAGGTAAGGTTCATATTCACAGAAAGTATTTCTTCCTGGCTTTTTAAATCTAATGACTTCCAACTTGAATATTCAAGTGTTCAGCATCACGTAAAAAGTGAAGAAGTGTGTTAGAATACAGTGGTTCCAACAGCACTATTTACCATATTCAATTTTTCTGTTTATATAAACACACAGTAGGAAGGAAAGCTATAGAGAAGCTATTTCATTACTGTCTCAGATCCACTTTAAATCATATAGTAGTCTTAGGTGCAGCACATGGCCCAGGTACAGGGAGACTGTGCTGGAGTAGTAAGATACTGAGCAGTAAGATACTATAGCTTTTGTTTTTTACAGATAGCTAAATTATACTCAATGCATTCCTAATGCCGCTTTTTCACATAATCTTACTTGACCATGAATGGAAGAAAAGGTGGGTTTTTTTTACGGGTGGCTACAGAGAAGCAATGTTGGCAAGAAAAATAATTGCAGGTGAGATGTTCACTGCAAAAATGTTTTGTCTTTCAAGCAGAAGAAACAGATTGTTAAATCTTATTATTTAAATGACAACATATGTGACAATATTTTTGTTCAACATAAAAGAACATTCATTTTAAGAGCTTAGAACCTGAGGGGTTGATGCTGAGAAGGTAGGACCTAGAAGTAATTCTGTAACTTGCCTAATTAATTTTTTTTAAATTAATATTAACTCACTTCATGATGGTATTATGAAAGATGTACTGAGCAAGCAGTTTGGATAGGAAAGATGACTTTGAGATCTGTTATGAGTTTTGCACTGTGGGCTCACCCACAAATGGGCATTTGATGTAGCAAAGAACATGGAAAAGCTGTGTGTGCTCTGACAATTCAGCCCCTAAGCCTGATCTTGGTCCATCCCTGATGGTTACTGAGGAGCTGGAGGCTGTAATAAAGCTCTCAGTTATGTCTTCGGTCCTTCTCATTTGCAGTAGGCAAACAGCTAAGCTCCTGTTGTGGTTCCTGCTTCTCACCCATAACCTGGCCTCTTCATTGGGCCTATCCTCACTTTAAATTTTATTTTCACCATCAAACAGCTGCTCGAAGACCCAGCTTTGCCCCTTTATCTAATTACTGCTTTATATTTTGGCTGCCAAATACAGCCTTATCCTATTAATCCTCACTCAGAGTGCTGATGCTGTAAGAATTATTCTTCTTTGCCAGAACCTTGCTTCTTCTTGTAATTTCCCTTCTTGTTTTCCTTTGTCATGAACTGAGAATCTTGAACGTGAATACTTACCAGTATCTTGCCCACCTAAGAGACTGCACTCATTTCAGTGTTAAAATGATGGCACCATCCTCTATCACTAGTTAAGTTTTCAAAAAAGAGCTCCATCTCTTGTGTCTTGCTCAGGATGAGGATGGCAGCCATGATGGTGATACAGATGAAAACCACTAGAAATAGGTCTTTAGAGATTTTTTGTTGTCTCCCCCTTTCACTATTTTTCCCAAGGTTCCTTTCTCTTCACTTGCACATCTTGAACCTCAAAATTTCTGTACCATTTCTGTGTTTGGGTCAAACCTTTTACCTCGTTGCAGTGCACGTTCGGTAATTTAATTCCAAATGGAGGAGTACCTTCACTTTAACAGAGTGGCTGATCAAAAGATCAAACGGTGATTTTGTTTCTGCTTCTGTCTGTGCTGCTGTTCTATTTCTTTACTTTTGAATACAGCGGATCCAAAGTCAAATTGGAGTCATGCTGAGACACAGGGGCCAAAGAGAAAAGAAAACAAGAGTACCTGGCTGCTGAATGTCTTTGGAGCTGCCAGATGAAATTAAACAGGTTGTGTAAATCCACATACCTATACTGATTCTTTGCCTCTGCCTCAGGAGCAGTTTATTCTTATCTAAAGACCAAAACGAGGTTTTAATGAGAAGGAAGCATTCAGAAGAGGAAGCAAGAAAAGTGCTAAAGGAAATTTAAATGTCTCTTTTTCAGGCCCTCTCACTGCAAAACTGGAACTCATAGTTTATTTCTCATTGAGGTGCTATGATTTACAGCATCTAATTTTGGAGCTGTTTACAATTTTTTTTTTAGTTGATTAGTGTGAGCTACTAAAGTATCACTGCAGCAATCTTATTTCTGCAGATGTATTCATTGATATTCAGGTAGTCCGTGCTAGCACAGAGAACATTTACAGCTGTACACTTAGGCACTAGCACTTACAGATGTTTTGTCAGTCAGTTTAAAACACAAGCTGTACAACTGGATTACTTAAATGTTTTAATTAGTATTCTGCCGAAAAATGATGGTGAACAACAGAACATATTTTTGAATGCTTACTACTAATAAATCTGTGAATAAATAAAATTGCATCTGTGGCTGCTGTAATATGAAGAAAACAATAATCGTCAATAGATCTGTAATGATTTTCACCAGGTTGGTATTCGATGTACTGTATGGTGTATAATGAAAACATTGAAAATAAGGCAAGATGTCTCTCTGAAAATCTTTAGGAAGGGAGAAGGGCAAACTTCCAAATCTTAAAAAATAATCAGCATTTTTTTCTGGCATTGTTATAGCTCGGAACCAAAACAGATGTAATTTTACACTAGCCATAGAGGTTTTTTACACTCTTTTATTTTAGCTGCCTGCTACTTAGACCGCTCGCATGTCAGGACTAATCAGTAGTGAATGAATTACAAACATGGATTTAGTAATTACTTCTTTGGTGGAATTTAATATTTGCCTTCCAGTAATGTAGCAAGGGAGTCAGCACTGCATTGTTCAGCATAGTTCTAAGGGATTAAGAGGAGTTTCATAACTACTGTATTTTTAGTCTTTCGGACCACTTGCAATTAACTGAAACATACAGTACAGACAAACCTTTCTTCAGTAAAAAAAAAAAAAAACAACCAACCAAAACTGGTCATTTTTCTACCCTGGGAGAAGCCTGTCACAATTTTCATCTGGTTGGAATATCTCCTTCATTCTGCAAATACCTCTCTGTTTTTTAATGGTGGTCAAAACCCTGTAGATTCATATAGATTACAGAGCACAGGAAAACCAAAAACCACCTGAGCTGTTATTGCTTAGGGTGTTAAAACTAGACCTAACCACCCAGTGCTCAGACAAGGCTGCATGATTTTCAACTGTCATTTTATTATTACAGCTAATGGTCTTCATAAAGCCAAATATTTAGAATAGTAATGGTCTATTAACCTACACAGAAAAAATAGAAGATCATGCTGAAGGAGAAGGACGGGCACGGTACAAGTTGGTGGCAAATATAAAGTAGTATACTCAAAGAATTCTCATATAAAAACAGTGCTGTCTGTTAAAATGTAGTAGATCCTGCCCTGTTTGAGAAGAAATTGAGCTCTGCTATCTCTGGAATGAAGAGGGACATGACTTGTCAAGAAAGAAGGTTTGGAAGCACAATAAAAGATGCTATCATGCATGCAATGGTGCAAACCCCTTCCAATTAAACAAACAGCTCTTGGAGTTCCCTTGAAGAATTGAAAGAGAGAGGGATGAGGTGCCAGAGCATAAGCATTGCTGTCTCTAGAGGTTCTTACCATCTTCAGTGAGGCTTCAGTTCAGGAGCAAACTTAAATTTATTTGGAAGAGTGTTTTGTTGATTAAAACACCATATTCAAAACAAGCCTTCCAGCTGATTGAATAGGGTGTTCTATAGTTTTCCTTTAAGAAAGAGCACAGATGTTTCCTCAGCCAAATTAATTAGCTATCTTAATTTAATAGTTTCTATATTAAAACAGATTTTAGAGTAAAGAGTTAGCAAATAAATGTTTTTTTCTAAATCCCGTTGTTTGATGGTTGGTTTCTATATTGGAACAGCTTTTTATGCATACATATGATAGGTTTCTAAGCATTTTGATCGTTTTAATCTAATTTCCATGGGAAGAAAAAAGTTGGGGAAATTATAACTAAGAAGAACCAAACCTATACACCAGCTATTGCATCCAAATACCACCCACCTGCCTTTGCAGTTAAACTTATTGCAGAAATAAACAACCTTGGGAGCAAACCAGCGTGGAAGTAAAATATTGACTACCATTTCAATTTCTGGAGTTAAGAAACAAAGAAATGAAAGATGGAGGTTACAGTTCCTGATACTTAATTTATTTAGCTGGCATAATATTAACTGATGCATTAAAAATGTCTGTTTGGCCATGAATACTTTTGGCTAACAGTATCGTGGTTGATTGAACAAAAAATGCAGTCAAGATACAAATTGGGCCAGATCATGAAGCAGCTGTAGCTACAGTAACACCTGCCAGCTGAATGTTGTGCCCAGTGTCTTGATCTGATTGAAATGAAACAAAAATATCTAATTAAATTTAATAGGGGTCCTTTCCTTTTATGTAGGATTGTAACCATAAACAAATGAAGTTAGATGGAAGGATATCTTTTTCACCACTGGGAAAATACAAGTCCTATAGTGTTATTTAGCAGAAAAGTAGACAGGTATTCCTATTTAAGTTACCTAAGTGAAGGTTTCTGACACAGGAAAGTTTTGGATTTTGGAAGATCAAAGGAAGGATCTGATAGTACCAGTTTAATGATTGTAAATAAACATTGAGTATATTCAAATACTTGGACTGGATGCATTCTTTTACTTTGATTTCAATAGAAAAGAGGTAGCAAGATGTTATTTTAAAATTATATGCAAAGGGTATCAAGGGGCACAAAAGTGTAATGGGCTAAAACATTTGTTTTGAACTCATGTGAGTGGTGTTAATAGGAAACATCAAGGATTTTTCTCTGAGGTTTCATAAGATATGGACAATGTTGTATATGATATGAACCTACATGCAACATTTTTTCTGAATAGTATCATAAATTATTGCCTTGGAACTATGCTCATTACTTAATATTAAAGTGCCTCAGTCCAGAACAGGAATATTTTGTCCTGTATTCAATTATAAATTGTCCATTGCTGATTCTTAATTTAAAATATGCAACCAATACCATAAAATACTTGAAACTTTTTTTAATATCTGCTTAACACCTACAGTGTACTCTGTTCATTACATTGCTGTGAGAAGCAGAAAAAAACTCTTTTTATCTTCTTTAAGTTTGTCTGAAGTTTAGACCTGAGAGTGTGGTCAGTGAGTTTAACTCCGAGTGTGTGAACAGCAGAGGGAAATGGTGGCACCCAGGACTGTTGCAGTATAGTTGGGCATCCAAGACATAAGGAAGCCAGTCTGGCAAAATAGACTCACTGGTTCTTCTGCAAAATAGGTGCTGTGTTACCTTTGCCTTCCCAACCATCCTTTGCCTATGCTTTAGTTCAAATTCAAGTCTCCTAAGTCCATTAGGTTTCAAGACTAACTATTGCTCCTTGGTGGGTTTAGGTTTTGGATTTTTTTCTTACTCAGGTATTTTATAATCTCTACAGAAAAGTGTGAGAAGATTGTTTTGTCTTCAGCAAGGTACTAGCAAAATTCATCAGTTCTCAATAATCTTTGATCTAAGAGACAAGTGACATAGCTTTTAGTATATAATGTATCCTACACACAGGAATTACATAAGCTTAACAAACTTGAAATAACCCTAAACTTAATTTCTAAATGTAAGTGTATAATTATTCAGAGAAACATTTTATAGCTTAGCATTGTGAAAAATCTCAACTTCAGAGTAATATATTGAATAAAGATGTATATTCTCATGAACATCCATTGCTTTTCATTCTTTAATATTGGGTGTGTGCCATGAGATGTCTAAGACTTGACACTGAATTCCTGTCACTCTTGCTACAATATATTAAAGTGCTGGCTACCAAACATTTCAGAAAATGAGGCCTAATTATCATCCTCTAGGAGGAAGGGATTGATAAAATCAGAAAGGTGATTATTTTAGGAACTGCAAAATAGAAGATGAAGCACTACAAACAAATTGGCAAGTATCTGTGGGAGCTGAAGGAGGAGAGCTGGAATGTAAGCAAAAGTCAGATTATAACTACTCAGGATGAATATGTATATTAAATTTGCAAACCATTGCATTGGGATAAAAGTTGTGTGTAAACATCATGAGACAAAGAAACATGAGGCAAAATTAGAGTATCACTAAGAACATTTCTTTGGACATAGATATCCAGTAGTGAATACACCAAATCCACTATCATAAATTACATTCATTCATGAGGGTCATACAGTCATAAATCACAGAATCATAACATTGTCTATGTTGAATTATCTGTCAGACCATTGAGTCCAAACATAACTAAACCATACTGCTAAATATTATCCACTCATCTTTTCAATACCTCCAGGGATGGTGACTCCACCACTTCCCTGGGCAGCCTGTTCCAAGGCTTGACAACCCTTTCCGTGTAAAAATTTTTCCTAATATCAAACCTAAACCTCCCCTGGCACAACTTGAGGCCATTTCCTCTTGTCCTACTGTCTGTTCCTTGGGAGAAGAGACCAGTGCCCACATCTCTACACCTTATGACATCTTCTCTTGATCTCTGCCATATTCCTTTTACTCCAGCATTTGTCACACTGAAAATACATTAATGAATTACTTAAGTGCAATTATCCTTTAATGCTTATTAATTAAACAGCACTAGGAAAATGCCCCGTTCCTTGTTTAGTTTTCAAAATCCATGGAAGGTGCCCTTACAAATATGGCTGAATCATTGTTATGTACCTGAACACAGCTGTGAACCTCAAACTTTTAGGCATGCTTGATGGCCAAAACCCTACACATGCAGGAACTGGCAGCATCCACTCTTTCCATTACAGGAGTCTGCAATGTAAATACCGCAGGTCAAATATTCTTTGTAGCTAATTTCACATGCACTGGTGCCACCCCGTGGATTTCGATGCAAGGACATTGGTATAGCTCAAAAGGAGAGGTGGTATAGCCGCTGTAGACGTGAGAGCCTAATACTCACACCTCCTTATCCTTTGAAAAAAAAATATTCTATTTTTACAACTACAGTGGCAATTTGTTTCCTGCCTTGCTATGGAGTCTAAAATACCTTTGCATTCAGAGCAATATGGGGCGATCCCTGGTACCAATAGAGGCTGGAGGATGGAGACCAGCCCTGTGGAGAAGGACTTGGGATGCTGGTGGATAGGAAGCTCAACATGAGCTGTCAATGTGTGCTTGTAGTCCAGAAAGACAACCACATCCTGCGCTGCACCCCCAGCAGCATAGCCAGAGTGAGGGAGGGGATTCTGCTCCTCTGTTCTGCCCTGGTGAGTACTACATCCAGCTCTGGAGTCCTCATCAGAGGAAAGCTATAAACCTGTTGGAATGGTTCTAGAAGAGGGTCATAAAGTTGATCAGAGGGATGGAGCATGTCTCCTATGAGGTCAGGATGAGAGAGCTGGGTTTATTCAGACTTGTGGTGGCTTGACCCCAACCAGCACATAGGACCCGGCAGCCACTTGCACAGTTCCCTTCCTTTCCTCCAGAAGGGTAAGGAGAAGAGGAAGAAAAGGAGAGGAAAGGGAAGGGGAAAAAAAAATCCCTTATAGGTTGAGATAAAGGCAGTTTAATAATATAATACAATACAATACAATACTAATTTAATAATACAAAAGGCAGTTTAATAATACAATACAATAGTACAGTAACAGACAAATAGCGATTATAATAACAACAGTGATGATAAAATAAAGATAAAGTAATGTAACACAAGCCACTCTCCCTAGCACTGAAGTGGTTGCCCAGACCATCCTGCACAGGGATCTCAGATTCCTGCCCCTTGGCCAATCCCCATTTATATACTGAGCATGATGGTTGTGGCAGGGAATATTTCATTGGCCCTTCCACTGTTCTTTCTATACTCCTTCTCAGCTTCTATAGGAAGCTGAAAAAAATGTCCTTGAATAGTATAAACATTACCTAACAAGAATAAGACCAATACGAATTATTGACATTCCTGCCATATCAAATCCGAAACAGAGCAGCCTCTAGAAAGAAAATTAACACTATCACAGCTGACAGCAGGAAGATCCTGGAGATGAGAAGGCTCCTGGGAGACCTCATTGTGGTCTTTCAGTACTTAAAGGGGACTTATAAGAAAGATGGGGACAAACAATTTAGAAGGGCCTGTTGTGATAAGACAAAGGGTAATGGTTTTAAATTAAAAGAGGGTACACTTAGATTAGATGTAAGGAAGAAATTTTTTTACCATGAGGGTGGTGAGAGCCTGTCCCAGGTTGCCCAGAGAAGCTGTGGCTGCCCTTCCCTTGGAGGAGTTCAAGGGCAGGTTGGATGGGACTTTGAGCAACCTGGTCTGGTAGGAGGTGTCCCTGCCCAGGGCAGGAAGGATGGAACTAGATGACCTTTAAAGGTCCCTTACAACTCAAAATACTCTATGATTCTATGATTTGTTTTTTACATCAATTTCAGTTTGTTGGATTCAATGAGATTGCTTATGTGAGCATATATTTCTATCTGAATATATAAGGTCCTAATCATTATCATATATTTGTGCTTTTAAATTTTTTAAGGAGATTAAAGGTACAGATAGATTAAATGAGTTGAGTGGAACACATATTTAAAAAAACATAATTCCGTTTACTAAAAATTTCTAACTTATTCTGCCTCATTTCTGCCATGTGAAATATTCAGGCTAATGAGAACATAAGTAGATTGTTTAGTCTGTTCATATTCAAAGCACTGGAAGAAAGCACACTTAATTTTACTGCTATTCATGTGCCCTCCAATCAAAATATCCATCTCCATGCCTGATTGCCAGTATCCAGGATTCCTGTCATGCAGACTGCGATCCATCTCCATGCCTGATTGCCAGTACTCAGGACTCTTGGCTTGCACGCTGTAGAGCTCCAGAGCAGATGCTAAGCCGTCTTTGAGCGTGTTGGGAGGTGCCAATGATCTCTCATTACACTGCTCTGGGAACACTTTCCCTGCCCCAAGAACTTCAGTTTTCCCATCAGTCTCAGAAAAATAAAAAGATGTGATGTACTGTCTCCTACCAGCTGCTTTCTTTTGCCTCAAGAAATAACCTTGTAGGCAAAATTGACAATGGCATCAACAAACATCAGGTGGTGTTTCTTGTATCAGTGACTTACCCTGAAACAACTCTAAAAGCTTCTTCTGTATGAGGCATTGTTCTTTATACACCAGTTTACAGAGATCGTGCTTTCAAAAACACTGAAGAAAAGCCAGTAGGCTAAAGCATCCTGATGAACACCAAGTGCTATATCTTTTCTCATCATCTCATATACACACATCATGGTATGTAATTCTGATAATTCTCATGTAGTTCTTCGTAGTTAATGGAGTGGATTCGTTCTGGATGTCATCTCCAAACATGTTGAAGAACTGGAAATTATTGGAAGTGGTCAACATGGATTTACCAAGAGTAAGAGAACTGGTTGAGTGACAGTACTCAGAGGGTTGTCATTAATGGAGGAGGGTTAAGTTGGAGGCTTGTAATGAGTGGTGTCTCCCAGGGGTTAATACTTGGTCCAGTTTTGTTCAACATATTTATCAATGATTTGGACAAGGGGACAGAGTGTATCCTCAACAAGTTTGCTGATGATACCGAATTGGGAGGACGGGTGGACACTCCAGAGGACTGTGCTGCCATCCAGCATGACCTGGACATGCTGGAGAGCTGGGCGGAGAAGAACCTCTAATGAGGTTCAATTAGAGCAAGTGTAGAGTCCTGCACCTGGGGAGGAAGAATGCCAGACACCAGTATAGCTTAGGGATGAACCTGCTGGAAAGCACTTCTGAGGAAAAGGATCTGTAAGTCCTGGTGGATAGTAAACTGTCCATGAGCCAGCAATGTGCCCTTGTTGCCAAGAGGGACAACGGAATCCTGGGCTGCACAGGAAGAGTGTGGCCAGTAGGTCGAGGGACGTCATTCTCCCCCTCTGCTCTGCACTGGTGAGTCCACAACTGGAACACTGCATCCAGTTCTGGGCTCCCCAGTTCAAGAGGGACAGGGAACTACTGGAGAGAGTCCAGCGTAGGGCAACCAAGATGATGGAGGGATTGGAGCATCTCCCTGGTGAGGAAAGGCTGAGAGAGCTGGGGCTCTTTAGCCTGGAGAAGAGAAGGCTGAGGGGAGATCTTATCAATGCTGACAACTATGTAAAGGGTGGGTTGAGGGAGGATGGAGCTGAACTCTTCTCAGTGTTTCCCAGGAACAGGACAAGGGGCAACGGGCACAAGCTGAAACATGGGAAGTTCCACTCAAATCTGAGGAAGAACTTCTTTTGGGCGAGGGTGACAGAGCCCTGGAAGAGGCTGCCCAGGGAGGTCATGGCGTCCCCTTCTCTAGAGATCTTCAAGCCCTGCCTGGATGCTCCTGAGTGATGTGCTCTGGGCAGCTCTGCTTTGGCAGGGGAGTTGGGCTGGATGATCTCTAGAATGTCTTTCCAACTCCAACAATTCCATGATTCTGTGATTCTGTTATTCTCACTACACCTACACTGGGAGTTCAGCTGGGTGCCTCCAACAGAGGTGATCATTATAGTCATTTGATTTGATCCCTTATTCAGCTTCATCCACAGAATTTCCTGCAATGAATCCGGTAGGAGTAAAAAACCTTGCTTTAAATATGAGGGGTTTTTTCTGTGTTAGTGCTTCTGAAGGAACATTTGAGCTGAATAGCGGAAAGAGTATGATTGGCACATGGGTGGATCTACCTAATGAAAAGAAAATTAAGATGGTAATTAACAGGCAGTATATATGCAATGAATCGTATCTGAGTTCACAGCAAAATATCACCAGCTGATTCTTATCTATTACAATTTTTATAGTACTGTAACTGTATTTTACTTGGAATGAACGGACTTCTGATTTATGGGAGCATGATCAGGTTCATGTTTGAATTGCAATGAAGCTTGTGCTCCTAAAACACTTAACTTGTTTTGAAAGGAACACCAGAAATGTACTTAAATTGGAATTTAAGGAATTTAATATTTCTTTGTCACAAGTAAACTTCAGTTTTGCTCTAGGGTGGCTGAAGTATTGGGTAAGGTGTCTCATTTCTCTTGCTGCCTACCCCCTCTCCCACCTGAATGCCGTGCTGGCTTCTTTCTCTCTCTCACCCTCTCCCCATTTCCCTTTGGTTCCTCTGGGTTTCCAGCACGGATTTTTGTTTCATTGGTTTTTTTTACAATTACTCGCACAAAAAGCCATTTACCTGCACCCTCAGCAACCAACCTCAAATGTTTTTATAACACATACCTAACATAACACATACCTTGATATCTGGAGTCTTCTCAGCTGTATGTTCACCCCATATTCCCATCCAGTGTGACTTGCAATCCATATTTAATTCTCTTTATTAAACAGAGCTGCCACCCTGCACCAGTGAAAGGTACAGATGTGTCCAGGGAGCAGTGCCTGGGCAGCTGCCACCATCTGCTTCCTGCAATCGGGTGGGAGTCTGGAAGCGGTGACAAACCCCCTAAGCAACGAGGGATGCTCGTCACACAGATTGGTGGTGGAGAGGCATGTTCCCAAGGATGGCATCAGTCAGAATCACTCGCAGTGAATAATTTCTGCCTTAATGTGCTGTCATCACTCAGAATCCTAAGAAACTGGACAGTTTAATTGGATATCTGTTAATGAAGGAAGATTTCTTCACATTCATTCAAGTTTAATTCTGGATTCTGACAAATGAGGATGCTGTCAAGGAATTGGCAATTTAAAAGTTCCTATTCCGATAAAGAGAAAAAAATACTACTCAAAAAAATATATTCAACTTCAAATTTAGGATCCCAAATGTGAATCTTATTTCACTATCCATAGTACTCTAATTCAATTTGCCTTAAATTGAGAAAAAAATGTAAATGATAGTTAAATTTAGCCTAGTTAACTTTTTATAATTTAATTTGGGAAAGAACTTGTTATTCACAATGTCAGTCTGAAAATGAGTCATTGCTATTATAATTTTTGTAAAGCACTTACTTCCATTAACTTGAAAAAAGAAGTTGTTTTAATATGGATATATAGTCAGTTTAATTTACTGTTAGGGACATGGTTCAGTATGCTCTTTGAATTTAGAAATAATAAATAGTTTAAAAAATTTGTTTTTAAACATAAAATCTATTAAAAGCATAAAGATATTTTGTCCTGATCAAGCTAACGTATACATTTAACTAGAAATACACAGGTGATCCAGTGGAACCACAGGAATGATGTCCACCTACTAACTTTGGTTAGTAAATAATTCTAGGACAAATTTTTAATTTCAGGGATTTTTGTTTTGCTAAGAAAAAGTGTTTATAAGCTCACTCATTTAAATTCTTCTGGATATGCTTATTGTCTTGCATGATTCATATCACATGATATTTGTACACTAATTCAATTACCTGTAATTTTAAAACAACTGAAGAGTGGTAGCTCTGTTTAAATTTATAAATTTATATTAATTTTAAAGACAGAATCCAGTCTCCATTGAAATAAATGGATATTTTCTGTTTTTATGGTCTCCAGTTTTTGCTCATTAGCTGTATTTTTATTTCAGTTGAAGAGCTGTGCCTGGGATGGCAGAAAACAAGTACTTTCAGGCCTCCCCATCTCCTCATCAGCTCTTTACCTGTCTGATTCCCTCTGATGCTCTGCTGAACCAGGCCATGGCATAAAGAATGCCATATTTTTATGAATATATCAATAAAGAATATATAGGCTGAAGATAAGGCAGCTGATGGGAGACCTTCTCACTCTCTACAACTCCCTGAAAGGAGGATGTAGCCGGGGGGTTGGTCCTTTTCCCAAGGAATAGGCAATGGGACAAAGGAAAACAGCCTCAAGTTGTACCAGGGAACGTTTAGATTCAATATTAGGAAGAATTTCTTCATGGAAGGGGTTGTCAAGCCTTGGAGCAGACTGCTCCAAGTGGGAGTGGTTGAGTCACCATTCCTGGAGGTACTTAAAAGCTGGGCAGACATGATGCTGAGGGACATGGGTTAGTGGTGGTTTTTGTCAATGTTGGGCTGATGATTTAACTCAACGATCTGAAAGGTCCCTTCCAACCTCAACAATTCTATGATTCTATGAAAGATATTGAAGTCAACTTAGAGGCATAAAGTGCATTCCACATTAGTCGAAAGGCCTTGGCCTCTACATCCAGCATGGGTTTATGAAAGGGAGGTCCTGCCTGACCAACCAATCTCTTTCTATGACCATGTGACCCGCTTTCTTGATTAGGAGAATCATGGCATAGACAAGTGCACCCTCCGCCGGATAAAAACCGGCTGGATGGCCATGCCCAGCGAGTTGTGATTAATGGAGCAAAATCTGGTTGGCGGCTGGTAACCAGTGGTGTCCCTCAGGGCTCAGTTTTGGGGCCAGTC
>BJBW01000394.1:7493-87320 GCA_004320125.1 Scolopax mira
GTTAGAACATGGGAAGCATAGAAATTAAGTCAGACAAGATTCTAGGGAAGGGATGGTTTGGTTTTATTTTTAGCTATAATTCATGTTTACCTAGTCCTTGCCAAAAAACTGCCTAAGTATAACCAAAACGACTTCACCCAGCCACCACACCCTCCTATGCACACAACAATATCCTGTACTTTTCTGTGCTCCCTAAGAATGACCTCACTGGCTGTTAAACACACCAAAATATTTATCTGCTTATATACCTCTATCCAAAATAAAGACAGTATGAGATGACAAACTCAGCAAAACATCATTTATAGTGATTTACATAAACCAAGTGGTTGCCCAGATTTCTTATGCAGGTCTTCCTCCAAAGGAGACAACCTGGGTCTTAAAACACTAAATGCTGCTGCTACAGACTTGGAAGGAGTTCTCAGCATGAACACAGCCCTTGTAGGAGGAGTGAAGTCTAAAAATTCCTCCTTTCCCATGCTTCCTAGATCTGAGATCAATAAATATTTGAATAATACCTAGATGCAAACATTTTGGCAGAGGTCACAATGTTGAATGTGAGCTCTACTGCTGCTCTGGAAGTCACAAAGAGAGAAGAAATCATCCTCCTCTTCTGCAACACTATAAGCAGCAGACAGAAAGCATGCTCCCCTCCATTTCTGTAGAGCAGCAGGAGGCTCTAAAGGAACAACCAAGAGCAGTGCAAAATCTTCTCTTTCCAAGTCACAACAGGAACAAACCCAACCACACACAAAACAGAACTTGCCTGCGTGCTCCCTCTGTGAGGTGAGAAAGACAAGCAGGATGACACAATTTTGTCTGGAGCCAGAGGTAGCACTCTCCTGGCTCAATCACTCACTTGCTGTGCAACTTTGGGCAAGTCACCATTTCTCTGTCTCTAGAAAAACAGTCAATATTGCAACTTTCAAGTCCTTTATCAGGCTATGCTGGTAATAAGCTGATAAATGTCTGATGGACAGAAGAAATGAACTTCCCTTTGAATTTCTATAGAGACCAGTTGATTATTACAGACCAAACAGAGTAAGGTGCTAATTAACCTAATGAGAGGCTGACTCCATGGAGATACAGACTAGGGAGCTTTTATCTGTAGATGCACTTTGCCTGGTCTGCACACAGTAACTCCCTGGGTATTTTCACCTTACTAGAATTCATTCTTCCCCTTTTCTGTCAGTTTGACTCAATGTCACAAAGCAAAGTAACTGACCTTTACCAGAGCAGGCATCCAAAAATATCACCATTGAAAGGTATACTGTCTATCATCCAGATGTGTTATTCTATTCCTCTGCCTACATTTGTGAATTGTCTGTTAAAAAGTCAGAAAACAATCTTCTGCCCAACTTCCAATAAACCCAGTGAGTTTGGGAGTTGGAATCTCCATTCTCCTCTAATACAAAATATCTTAGTCTTTACCTCATTGGCTTCACCTCATTCCAGCTGCTGTAAATAGCTCCTTTAGGGCTAAGGAAAGCATCCTTGAACTTAGCCTGAAGCAGACAGCACTAAAGTATTTTTTAGAAGTACATCTAAAGGAACTGAATATCCTGGGTGAGTGAAGCTCAGAATGGCACATGAATCATGCTGAACAGTCAATGTTCACGTTAATTTGTCATGAAGACAGGGTACCACATACTTGATATGGAATCCATAATAAAACGCAAACTCTTAGTTGTCATGGGCATACCTTGCTCGTTAATTATTTGTCAATTCTGGAGGATTTAGATTATTTTCTAAGTGTTTTCCTTTTTCCATTTGTCATACAGGACATTGACAGAGAACAAACAACAGGAGTAATTCAGCAATATAATACAGTAATGCCCTTGCTGTGTTATCTATGGAAACTGAATTTAGAACCTATGCAGGCATCCAACAAGGAAGAAAAAAGGGAAGAGGGAGATGGAAGGAGAAGAGGAGGGGGAAAGAATGGGTAAACCACAGAGAAATAGGAAAAAAACACGTTTCTACAATCTTCTTACCCTTTTGGGTTTAAATCTGGATTGGTTGAACAGCTGTGACTTTTCACTAACTAAATAATGGAAAAAGTAATAATAGCTCCCCCCCCAAACCATTCCTAAAAATAGGTAAGATCAACTCAGTCAGCAGACCCAGGTTTTTGGACAGGGATAGGAAAGCTAAGGCTACTGAAGTGAATCACTACAGCACTATAGCTGTCTTCTGTACTGAAAAACATGAGATTTTGTATCACTGTGTTATTATTCTACATTCTGCAAACGCAAGCAAAACCACCTCACATAATTTGGAAGATGTAACACAACCACTGTAAGAGCTAGATTTTTATTAATGTGTGTTCACCTAAGCACGTGTATATGATCCCTATTAACACAGCATTTAAGAGATTCACAGCTTTGTAATGCATTTATCCTCTCAGCTTCCCAGTGAGGAAGCAGAAAGAAGCTTGACTTGTTCAAGCACGCCGAAAAATTGTGGAGAAAAACGGGGAATGGATCCAACCTAGATAAACCCAAACTTCAGAGACAGAGCTCCATGTGCAGAGCACGCTCTGCCTGTGCCACAGAGACAAGACATCTGCTGAACCATCAATGCAAAAAAAGAAGTCATGAGGAGAATCAAAAGGAAGCATCATGCAACAACAACGTAGATCTTGGGAAAAATCAGCGTTTCTTCCCGTGGCTCTCCTCTCTGACTGCTGGTTGCTTGCTAACAAGCTCCAGTGATTTCAGCAAGGCTCAGGCTTACTCCAAATACTCTCAGTGAAAGATGAAGGAACTAGCTGAACTACCTCTACTCACTGCTGTATTCAGTTATGAGGAATGGCTCGTTTTCCTGATGCTAAGACAAAAGTCCTGGATATAATGAAAAATTAATAAGAACTGTCTCGTCTTTTGGTTGTCTCCATCTTTCTGTTATTTAGTATGATTTAGTAACTAAATTATCAGCAATAAAAACCAGTCAGGTAATCATCCTTTATAACGGTAGATTTATTTGATTTTTTAATTGCTAGAAGATTAAAAAAAAAAATTTCCAAATTAAAGTTCACAATCATGAACCAACAAAGAACAGCACAGGACATGACTCCCCAGACGCACATAAGGAGTCAGTTGCATTGCAAGCACCAAAAACCAGCTCAAAACTGTGTTCCCTGTGAGCTGTACAGTAACAGCAATCTTTCTAGCAGAATGCACAGTTGGGGCTGAAGCCATACCTCAGGAGCCAGGCTGTTTGTCTTTTGCTATACAGACTATTGCTATGGTGCATTCATCAGAAAATTTCCCCTTCAGCAACCTGATGATGGAACCAAATTGTTTTCTAAACAGTGATAGAAATAAAAATAAAACACATGCAACTTTTATTTATTATTATTATTATTATAACCAATAACACTTTCAATAAAAAGCAAGCCAGGAGCCAGTAATTTTCATATCTTATAGCCAGACTTACAGCACACTTTTTTCACCCCACCTGATGAAGGTGACCCGACATAAGAAGATTGTACAGAGGTTATGACCCGAGTTTGCAGAATAAGCGTGATTGACCTCAGATGGGAAGAAATCATTGATGTTTAAGGAACAGTGAAATCTAGCCTTCTTCATGTGGAGAGATACCAGATTCTGCAACTGCTGCTTTCTGAAGCCAGCCTCCCTCCTTAGAGCACTTATTAATCTACAAGTGAAAAGCTCCCCTAGAACATCTTCCCCCTTAAGGTCTGTACCAACACAGTACCTGCTCAGTGCCCTTCAGGATAGCTTGAATCACCTCCAGTCAGACTCACTGGTTTTAACTCTCAATTACCTGTTTTTTGGCATCTTGCCTTAGAGGTTATCAACTCCTGGCACCTGAGACCCTATTCTACCTATGTGCAACTCACACACAAAGGTTGCACCTCTGTGGATTACTGTTATATAACATAATAACACACAGGTAATAAGTCCTCCACATGCCATGTGCCAAGTTGCCAAGTTCCTTGGCTGCGGGTTCACAGAAGCCCATCTTCTGGACCCCTGCTGTACTTAAGAAGATAACATCCGATCATGCTTAGCTACCAAGACTGACCCTACATCTCTTGTCTAGCCAGTAAGTGCACAAAAGCAGCACTAATGCTGCTTGGAGGTAAGTAAACAGAAACAGACCAGCTGACGCAAGAGAAAGGGGTGGGTGGTTTGTATCTCATAGTAATATGGAGTTCCGTGAAACTAGACCATATCTGGCTTACCAGCATTTAATTCTCCAGCTGGCCACTGGCAAGGATATCGAGAGCTATCAGTGAAGTGGTTTCATTCATTGCCAACTTGCTTGTCTCCCACTGGTGTGATAAAACTGGAAGCAGAAACAGGTGAAGTAATAAGCAAAAGAGGAGGAGGTGGGTACAGGCAAGGGAGGAGTAAGAAGGTGCAAAGAGTAAGATGAGAGAGAAGGAATGGGTATGCCTGTAACAAGGCAGTCATAGGGGTCCTGTGGAGAGTTAATGCACAAGGACACTGGGATTAACCAATGCTGAGAGATTTAAAGGAGAAGAACAGGAAGGGCTGGGAAAATAAGATTCAATATAAATACTGTCCTAATATTAAAAAACATTCCCTGTGAGTAAAATGTAAGTGAAAGTAGCATCACAGCAACAAGGAGAAGCCTAGCTGCTTAACTCTTGTGCGTAGTGACTCTGTGCATTATCTTCCTAGCCTTGTTTCCCGAGAAAACAAGATTTCTCATACATGTCACATTTGTGACCCTGTTGCCCCCAGTAACTTCGGAATGTCACGGCTTATTGAAGCGGTGCTTACCAGAAGTGCATGGCTTATAAACACCCCAAAACCTTTGCAGACAGGCAACCATCAGGGGAGAGAAGTCCCAGTAGCCTTGTATTAAGCAACAGGGAACCCACCTGTACTAGAAACAGCCTTGCAAGCTAAAATCCATTTTCAGCCAGTTCTGAAGTTCCTGGCTCTGAATTACTCAGGACTGTAATAAATTATTGAATGACCAAAGCCACTAAAGAAAATGTGACCAACTACCTGAGTTTCTGGGATTTGTTGTTGGTTTTGGCAGTAGAAGCTTCAGCATGGCACAGCTTAATATTGTATGTAGTTGGGTGCTAACTCCAAATACAATAGTCCGGCTAACTCTATATTATAAAAAAATCCAAACCACAAAACCATCTACCGTAGGTATGACAACCTGGCCTTGACTCATTGCGTGATCTCAGGCAAAGTATTGTGTAAATTTTCAGGTACTTTGCATTCTGGTATTCAGTTTTGTGCTAATAGCTCTTACCTATAAAAGTGCCCTCCTTATGCTTTCACAAGCCAGCTGCCTGCAGTTCTGTGTAACCAGCCTCCTTAGACACTGTCTGACTGACTCACAGCAATTG
This sequence comes from Scolopax mira, assembly GCA_004320125.1. Classification (NCBI taxonomy): domain Eukaryota; kingdom Metazoa; phylum Chordata; class Aves; order Charadriiformes; family Scolopacidae; genus Scolopax; species Scolopax mira. The sequence goes on from BJBW01000394.1 coordinate 12,853, forward strand.
CAAAGCTGAATATTACAACCTCCAAAGCCTTTACACATCTCATTTAGAATCCCATCAAACTTTTCCTGGTGGCAGAGTAGCTCCAAGTAGGTGGCGAGAGCAGCCGCCTGTGCAGAGGAGACTCTCAGGATGGCACTTGAGCCTCTGCGCCTCAGGTTCCTCATACAGTTAAAAAAACCCTCAAAATAATGAAGCTTCCTTTGTCAAGGAATAACTTTCTGGTTAAACAGTACTGCAGAAATTCTGACTGCATGCACAAACAGCCCTTCAAATGCACTTGAAAGCACTGCATTGTTTCTGGCACATACCAACCAATCACACAGATTAGCAACACACCAGAGTACGTCTATGTTTTGCACTGTGGTTACTCGTTAGTTGAACACTATCTTTTGTGAAAACTGCAATACAGAGTGAAGTATCATGCATAATCCTTCCAACTGGGAGTCTTACCCTTTACACCACTTCTTTTGAGATTCCATCTATTCTTATTGCAGCTGCCTGTAAACGGCCCAGATATGATCATATTAATAAAATACTAATCTGCTTTAATTGAACTATTTTCCAAGCGCACATAATAAGGTAATAAGAAGCATCCTAAAAATAATTTACAAAAGAGCATTGAAGCCAGCATAAACCTCAATGTGATGATTATAATTGCTTTGCAAACCATAAGGGGAAAAAAGAAAAGACCTGTGGGATCTGCAGTTCCCTACAGGCTCACAACCTCACTACCCAATGCTCAGACAGTACACAAGTGCCAGGACAAACAGGCTGGTCTGACATTTTCAGTTCAGCTCTGCTTTGGAGAGTAAATTTGAATATAAACAGCGTTACTCTTGATTTAACAGGAAACAGCACTTCATATTAATGGTGTGTGTGCTCGGATCAATCCTACTTCTGCAGCTTTGGAGGTGTCCCTAGCAATGGAACACAAGCAAGCATGGGATGGGTAGTGGGAATTAAGATATCAGACAGTAGAGTCCTCTGAAAACAAGCTGGCAGAGACAGAACTTGGGGAAGCTGGGGAATGCAACATTTCTCCTTACCCACCCAGCAATTGACTTCAGTCAACCAGACAAAGAGAAGTGTATATGTGTGTAAACAAAATCAAAATAAGCTACTACATCACATGCTAATATTCATGCTCACTTGTGACTACCCTTCTCTCAAATTGTCTGTTTTACCAAGAGACCCATTTGATCACAGGAAGTCTGGAATAATTCTTCTGTAAGCAGAAACCTGCTCCATACAACATGAGTTTCCCAAAGCTAGCTCTTCAAAGCCTCTGTGCACTAATGATTAGCTTCTCCCTCTCTCTCTCTCCACCTTGGCTCCAGCTGACAATGACCTACCATGCTGTTTTGAGAACAGAGAGGAAATTCTGTTAGCTTGAAAATCCAATTTCATTCCCAACATAAATTTTTTAATCCACACATTTCTGCTCTCCTCTGCCATGACTCTCCGTAGCTTCCCTGATCCTAGGGTTGGTAGTCCAAAGCCAGAAATAATCACTAGCCTCAGGCAAACAGAAGACAGTTTGATTATAAATGGATTACAAGTTTCACATACCAAAAAAAAGGGCTTTTCTTGTAAGTATTAAACAAACCCAAGGGATTCATCTGAAAGAAAAGTGTTTAAATCTTGGAAGAATACACTTCTCAAGTCTATCTTCCCTTGACATTGGCAAATAAAGAGGCCAAAGACCTTTCGTAGTGCCTCTAGCATTCTCATATTTTAAACTGAAGGGTGATGATGAATCTTTGACAAGCGCAACAACTACGCCATCTTGCTCCTGATTCCTTGTAGTAATTATTTTACTTATACCCTGGTCTCCTTAGTATTCCAGTCTACAAAAGAGTTGAATTTAACACAGAAAGTATAAATTCAAATACTTTAAAGTATTAAACATAAATAGGAAGTCTTCCTCTATTTTAAAACCCTAGGTTTTGGGGGTTTTTTCCCTCACATTTTTCACATACCCCTTACCTACCACACACAGCAAGATGCTGCTGGGATAGAGGCATATTCAGACAGGACTGACTGTGTGTGTGTATTACTCATGCACAGACAAATAATTTACTCTGATTAATAAACAGCAGCCACTTTTCTGGTTGAGCGTGACCTTTTTAGCAAAATGGGGAATTTTACAAAAGGTATAGGATTCAGTAAAAACATGTTTGCTTTTTAACTCAATAAAACCCCACCAACATTTTTTTTTTTTTCAAATTTAAAATTTCATTTTTAGTAGGGAAAAAATACATTCATGCTTGCCATGACCAAAAAAAACCAAAAAACCCCCACAGCTTTCCCAACCTACCAGCATGCTCTTTTATCAGCCTTACACCCCTCCTTAGTATCAGCCTGCCAAGCAAAGCCTTACAGATTAGGCCTCAGAAGCTTTATCCCTCCACCACCACGGGCCTGTGGAATGAGCATTTACTTTCATGGGACACAGCTGTGCAGAGCCCCTCTCTCCCTTCCCCTCCATGTAAATGGGAGCTGCAAAAGCTACTGCCTGCACATCATATCCATCAGTCAATGTGTTGAAACTCACTGCACCTGATCGCTAATTAAGGAAGACCTGTTTTCTCCCTTCTCCAAAACCATAAAAAGGGTGAGAAAATAGCTAGTGGTAAATCAGCAATACAGCACTTCTATTTTGTATGGTATGTATGTCTTTACCAACATGAAAGTATTCTTTAGGGGATGCTTAAAATTCCTGTATATAAAAAGGATTAAAAATTTTAGATTAAGCTGTCCTTTGCTCCATTTTCTTTTTAAAACACTTATGTTGAAGCTATTTTAAATTCCTCATCCTGACATATCTAATCTTTATAAAGAAATGAAGCATTATGAGCTCTCCAAGACGTTTCTCCCCTTCTCAGCCAGTGTAACTAATCCCTGGAGAAACTGTTTCCCAACCCCTGGGTTTCCCAATCCCTTTTATCTCATGTTCTAAGGCTCCTTTACCTGTATGTTTCAATGACAGAAGCACACCATCTTCTAAAAGTGCAAGGACTAAAGGAACTCAGGTCACCAGGAGAGCTGGGAGAAAGCGTGTGGTCCTCTGGACAAACTTCACAACTCTAATGGCAAAGGATTCACCTTTCTCTTAAAAGCTCACATTCAGCAGCTGTCTTCAGGTGAAAAATAACCTCCCACTGACAGTCATTACAAAAATTAATTGCATTTAGAAGTAGCTGAAACTTCAACAAAATGGTATTTAGGCAGAAAAAAACTGTCATGTAAATCATAACAAGTCAGGGCATGTCAGTAGGACACAAGGTAGTGGCAGGCAGAAATACCCAACCTAGCTCTGAATTTCAGATGACTACACATGCTTCAACCTAGGCAGGTCTTCTGCTCCCAGTGTCAGAAAGTGGCCATTTACAGTAGAGGAATTAGAAAGAGAGGAATGTTAATATTTTAAATATTAAAATGCTCAGGGAAAGCAAAGCAGTGGCAATCAGAGACTGGAAGCATTTAACTCCAGATTATCTCCAGTTCAGTGACTGTGCTGTTTACAACCTATACAAAAGCAAAGCATTTTGTATGGCATGATGACAAAACAAAATCTTTTCAAAAATTTGCAGCACAAAACATCCTCAAGAAATTAGCTGAGTGTTGATCTGGCCTAAATGTCTGGGGTTTGTGCCAATCCCTCTAAATCAATTACTCCTACTGCCTCAAATGGGACTGTACCAAGAAAATCAGACATGGTTCTAGCCTAGACAAAATGGGACTGCTTTTGTTCCCTTGCACCTGGCACACTCCACACTACCTCAAATAAGGAGCAGATGGAAGTGTAGATTGCACTGGGTAGAACTCAAAATAGATTTTTGGCTATCCAAGACTCTGGAGATTCTTAATTACATAAAAGAAATTGTAAGGTTCCAGTTGAATTCTAAAAATACACCATCTTTACTGACAAGCAAATGTATTATATGTTTATATTTAGCCTGTGATCGCATTCAGAGGGACTGCTGCTGTATTTTATGTGACAACAGGGAAACTGTTGTATTTGACCACGCACTGTGATAGACATGCCACTCAACCAATGTGACAGATTTTATGGACAGCTATGAATCCCATGCACATACATAATTATTCAGGATAAAAAAACCAAAATAGATAATGTACTAAGCCAGATACTTCATTAACTACCTTATATGTACTACTTACCAAGCAAATAAACGACCTAGTGAGTCAGATCTATTACTTGCTGAATCAGACATAATATCTACTGAATCAGAAACATCTTCAAACAGAAATGTAAGTTTCTTAAAGTAGATGCAATGTATCACCTTATATGACACATAACATGATGAGCTATACTAGATCTATGCTAGCTGAAGGTAACGTCCCAGGACACAAAGGCTGCACTATGAGCCAGTAACTGAAAGAACAAAGGTGATGCTTTAATAAACAAGCAAAGATCAAATAAAACTCAGAAGGAAGTAATCCACTGAACATATAGTGAGACCACCATCCAACATTGTGGACACAAGAGCTATGAGCACCTTGACAAATAACACGAAGGGCTTCAAGAATGATTTATGGTCTGGAAAAAGAACCTGCTTTATTAATGAGATACCAAGAAGCCCAATTTATTTTACTCATCCAAAAGAAAGGTAAGAGTTTAAAACTTACCTATTAGGGGAGATTTCAGAGTGCAAATGGAACTTTGACAAGGACATAAAAACATGCAGTGGTTGAAATTTAGAAATAAGTTAGAAACTTTTAACAATTTAATTAACCATCAGAACCCTGCTGCTTAAGGATATGGTTATTCTTCATCATTTGAAGTCTTAAGAAATTAAAGACCACAGAATTTTGGAAGTGTGAAGCTTAAAAATTATGTTGTAGATTAACCTTAAGTTATCTGTGGGAGGTAAGAATGCTGTGGTCTGTAGTAGGGAGATCACTAAATCACATAGATCATTCCATCTGCAGTATGTTAACATACTGAACCTTAGAGCAAACAGCATGTAGCACACCCAAATGTGCTATGTTAGTGTTAAACAGGGAGTCCTCGCCTCTGGCAGAAGGAAAAGCCTTACAGCGAAAGCTGCTGTGTGCTCAGATGATAAAAGGTGGGAAGCAGGAACCTTCTTGGCTTAATCCTTGAAACACAGCCATCCTGGGCTCAAGTGGCTCTGCTTTTCAGGACTAAAAAGCCTAATCAAAGCATGTTTTAACTTATCCAACCAGCAAAATATCATTAGCAGCAGGGAAAAGGCAGCCTGTTCCCAAATGCATATGGCTGTTTTGTTAATCCAGACTCAGCATAACATCCATCATTCTGCAGCATTTTAAAAGCTAATAGGCTGTTATTGTATATAGCACAGCAAATCCAGTAATCAGACATGCATGTGAAAGGCACTAAACACAAGGAACAGATATACAGTTTAAACCAACCAACCAAAACAACCAAAACCATGTCCTACCCCAAATCCCACAATCTACAACCTGAAAAATATCCTACAGTGGAGGGATACTCTACAACTAGTGCAAAATGCTGCCTTCTTGGTACTCCTCTAGCTGTGACTAACAGAGGAGAAGAGCTCAGCTTCGGGACACAGCTCTCAGCAGCACCCCAAGAAGACAGCATCCTACACTTTCTGGAGTTTCAGAATTAATGATCTGAACTTTGTGTGTTTTCTTGGGACCACATTCAGCTGATACACACTGAAACCCAGCTCCAGCATCCTTCAGAGGAAGGATACATGCAGCATCTCTGCAGCAGCGTAGGCACAAAGGACCATGCTAACTATCCCCTGGAAAAAAACACAGGTATAAGGTGCCCGTGGAAGGTAAAATAAGGTCACAGATGCTGCTGGAGAGACCTCCCCCAGTGAGGTCTGTGTGCAGGATAGGGATGCTACTACACAGGCCTGAATGTGGAGAGTAAGTGAGTGTCTTAAATAACTTTGCAGCAGTCTGCAGGGCCATCAGCACTGGTCTGGCAGGTTAAGGAACTACAAATAACCACCAGAAATCCATCAGATCAATCCAGGCTGTCACAGTGGCTTTCTGCTGGAGAGAAGGACCTTGCCTGTTCAGCCCCAACACCTCATTACTAGCCCTCTGGCAAAATGTCAATAATTTCTGTGGGTTTTCTTGCTTGAAAAAACAAAAGACTTCTGAGTTCTCATAAGAACAACTGCCACAAAGGATAATAAACCTCAGAAGTGGTTACAGAACTGAGGCCCTTATAACGATTTCCTTTCAGTCATAACTGATTATATCCGTACAACAGAATCCCAAGACATTGCTAATGATAGCAGACTTGGTCAGTATGTGAGATGCTACGAGACTTTGTGAATTAAACTCCATTATTGTCCTGAATTATAGATAAATTTCTTCCTTTCCATGGTGATATGCAACATATTTTTTCTTCAGGGCAGTTAGATGATGTCAGCACAAATTACTGCTTTCCACACAGTGCAGATGACAGAACCGGAGGCATTAAAGAAGCTTACAAAAACCAAATCTGAAGAGACAGAAGGAACTGCTTCCTTTGACTTGGAAATAACAAATTTTGCTGTGGCATCCTGGGTAAGACAAAAGAAAAAAAACTTAATTTGGGACACTGATGGAGCTTCAAAAGCTTCACATACTTAAAAATCAATATCCAAGTTTGGATTCTTGCTTTAAATTACAAAAAAAAAAAAAAATAGAAGTCTATAGATACTCATTTCCCTCTATTACATATATACTGATGTATAATACTGAGATAATAGGTTATTGTCTAGCAAACTAGGGAGCTGTATTTTTGGCTTGGAAAAAAATGAATATACAATGTCATTTAGACTGCTTTTCTAAGTGGTTTCCTATTCTTCTAGTTTTCCTAGTAGACTAAAGTTGAAAGAAGGGCAAATGAAATTCTAGCGGGGGGGTTGGATTAGATAACCTTTGAAGGTCCCTCCAGCCCAGATGATTCTATGCACTTGAGGAAGCCTCACAAGTTCTACAGTAAGTAAAGTTCGCAGGAAGTAGTGGTATCTTTTACTAAATCAAGTGATATAACCAGAACAAAAACCCCAGGTTGTCAGACATATGGCTCTATAACATTTTTTGATACTTGCTATACAAATACTTAATTTGTAAATCCAAGAACAGGGAATTACTTCATTTATCTGCATAATTTTCCTTTATTATCAATTTATTATTGCACTGTGTGCACTAGAAGTCAAGCTCTTGGTTGCCATCTGCTGTTTCTTTGTTTACTTTTCACCATTTTTGTTAGCAAGGCCAAATAAGTCATGACAAGGAGTCCTAAAGAATTGTTAAGAAGAGTACAAATGCTGCTTTCACGCACAACCTGTCAGAAACAGATGACCAAAAAAATTCTGGAAGCCTTTCTTAGTGCAATGCTGCCCAGCTATTCATATGGAGAGTATGCCCTCTCTCGAACCCAAATGCAAAGCAGGAGTAAGAAGTCTAGGCTTAGTAGTACCAGATTCACTACGGATCATTTTGTGACTACAGCATTGGTATGAAAGCCTTTAGGTCTGTTTTTCTTGTTGCCAGTTCTGTGCTTGACACCGAGGTGACCGGCATCACTCCCTGCTGTCACTCACTCCTGGCCTGTACCTTGGTATGGGCATAACTAGAAAAAGATACTTCAGCCCTGGCACCACCATCTTCTTCACCCAAGGTGGGTTTCCCATCTCCCAGCTCTGGTATTGGACCCCCAGGCTCCAAGTCTCCCAGTTCCTGCTACTTCCCAAGTTAAGTGGGTGTAACAGCCTGGGATTAAAACTATTAAGTCTGGGGCTTCTCTCTAGGCAAAAATTAAGGCTGTGCCTGTGTCTCTCTACCTGTGAGTCCTTCTCCTCCAGTGTTTTCAGTTCCATTCCTCTCTGCACCACAGCAGTAACACATTCGACTTGTACCCAAACATCTTTTAAGTGACCTTGAGGGAAGTCAATCATATTGAAGATTTTATGCCTGCTGAACTCCCATATTTACAGGACCACATGCCCTGTATATCTGTCCTGGGCACACTTCTTTACAGTTAACAGGCTTAATTCTTAGCAAATTTAGAGAGGTCAAATCCATCTCATATGTTAAATACTTTCCAAGCAAGAACCAATTTTGTCAGGGCCTCTGATATTAAAATCCCAGTAAGCATTCAGCTCTGTTCCACAAAAAATTGGACCAAAAGAGCTTCTACTTTGAATTTCCATGCTTCTGCAGACAACTGTTCTGGGGTTGCTCATTTGATTCTTCTCAGACCCAGCCCATTGTCTGCACTTCCACAGTTTCAGCATCTGCCAAGAAGCAGAAACAGCAGCCATTTCTGCTCTCCTATCTAAGTCTATATAGACTTTGTAGTTGTCCTCACTACTCTGTGTAACCTCCAGAAGGTTACAGAAACCCAAAGAACTCATCACAGAAGGGTCTTATGGGAGAGCCATAAATGGAGCTTTCTGCTGAGCTAACGTTATTAAGCAATTAAAATAAAAAGTAATCTCACTAACAACCTCCCGTGCTGCATGGAGAGTCTGGGTAAGCCTGAAAACTAGAAGTTGTAAGTCCAGACAGTCCCCAAGTCCTTAAGGGGCTTCTGCCAACCCTTAATGTGGTTTTAACAGTCCTCACTTTGAGGTAGTGATGATGTATGTTATTGCTTAAGATGTATTTATCACCCTAGGCACATCTGGACCTTTGTCTTTAAGGAGAAGGAAAAGAAAAGCGATTATGAAGTTAAAATGATGTTAATAATTATTAGTCCTGATGAAGCAGTACCGCCAGGTTAGCTTCACAGACAGACAAAACCTGTATCCATTCCATTTGCTTATTGAAGAACAAGAAAAAACCTCTTTGGTAGCAGAAGTGTAATTGTGAAAGCCTCAGTAATACAGGCCTTCCTTGTGTTTTCTTTTTCATCCCTTGCCACCCAAGCCCTTTCCAATCATTAGTTAATTCTTGGTAAATCCTTATCTTTGCTTTACACCTGGGGAAATTGGAGCACTGAGCAGGGATGGTATTTAATCTAAACGCAGCCCTAGAGACTCATGGAAGAGCTGACAACAAAGCCCATGTCTTTTGGCTCTCAGTCTTGTATCCTGAAGCCTTCTTTTTTTCTGCACTTTTCAAATTTGATCATTTTGAAATGCAGCAGTTCCAAATAAAAAGGCCAATCTCAAACAACACGATTGTAATTAATTCTCCTACTCCTCCATTTGAAGGGATGTGCAGATAACAGACATCCTGATTTTCTCCATCACAAGCATGAGAGAGAAACCTTTGGACTCTGCCACAAACGGTTGTGGGTTTGGTTTTTTTTCTGGCACACAAGTGATCTCAATAACAGAAGATTAACCCACACATGCCACCGCCCCATCCTAAAAGCCCCAGTGTACAAAACAGCCATTGCTATCCTTGCATGGGGCCAACCCAGCGAAAGCAAGCAAGGAAGGAGGTAGCAGCACAAGTCTGCTTCAGTGAGGAAGAGTGATGGTCAGAAATCAAGTAAAACTCTTCACAATTTCTCAGTGACATGTTCTGCACCATTGCATTTCTGGGTTTTCCAGATGACCAGGTATGTACTAGGAACTTATCTATTGCTATTAGCCTCCTGCAGTATATAGAGACATCTTGAGAAGAAAATTCATTTTACTGCCAAAAATACAGCGATCCTTCTAATACAACTCTGTCCAGTACAAGATCTGCCAATCCCATAGATAAACCTCACATCACACCACACTCTGAGCAAGGTCTGCAGGTCTGGACCTGCAACATTAAGTTCCAGACACAGCTTGAAAACATCACATGTGATTTATTCATAGCATCTGCTTTTAGTAGACGGTAGAGTTTACCAATTACAGCTTACCAATTACTGCAGAAAACACAGCAGTAAGCAGTATTAAAATTTCAATCTGCATAGTTGAATGTGCATTTGTCTTAGCACAGGCTGCTTACTTTTTACTGTCTTTACTCTTGAGATAGTTATATTTTATCTTACAGGAATGTTATGCGCTTTATAGTTTTTGGTACCTGTGGTAAGCAGTTTGCTGTAGGATTCACTATAGGACTTTCTAGATGTTTCGGTAGAAAGGTATAAATACTGAAAAAGGCAGAAATAAATCCTTACTAACCAGCCCTTAGGTTTAGTTTGATAAAGCAGAATAAAGGGATTACTGAATCTAGAAAACATATCGTAAATACTAAAAACTTATTGACTGGACCTTTACCAAGGGAAGTAACACACTCTGCCATTACACTAAAACTGGAAACTGGGAAACAATTACAGTGATGTGGCAGGCAAGGAAGCACAGTTTCTTAGTCTTAGTTTCTTAGTTTCTTAGAATAATGTAGCAAGATAAAATAGGGCTTCCTACTCCTGGAATTTACATTTAGAGATTTTTACTTTAAAAAGTAAGAGCATACAAAAATGCTTACACTGCATATAGGAACATATTGGTATTGGCAAATATGTGCCAATTGCCAAATTGGCACATATTTAGCCCCTCTGTTAATTTCATACAAAATGCAGGCATCGCAAGCATGGCTATGGCTTCATTTACAATGTTTTCAAAGAATATATAACTGTTTGCCAGTTGTATATTGAGCAGTCAACCCTGCAATGAAATCTCAAAGCATGAAAGAGGAAGCGAGAGACTGATAAAAATAAAAGCATCAACTCCAAAATAGCTTACCCATCCTCAGCTGCTGCTTCTGTAGTGCTTTGGCAAACTCTCTGGACTTGTTACACTTGTGCACTTTGGAGGTTAAAGATGTTGATGATAATCAGTGTATGTTAGAGGCTTCAGTATTACTGTCTTTAATACTCTACAAACATAACCCATCTGCTTGCTCACAAAGCACATGGTGACATCTTTCAAAAATTAACCAGTAAAGGAAAACACTGTTTTTCCAGGAGTGACTTTTGCTACTATCAGACATATTCCAGAGCAGAAATGTGGCTTTTCATGATCCATAATCATTCGTATTTTAAAAACAAAAACTGGAATTGCATCCATTGCTAGTGAGTCATTTGTATGCAACATTTGTGTTATTACCATTGTCACAGTGCTATTAGTGGGAATTCTCTGGCATGTTTTGTGGGCTTTGGCAGATTCTAAGGTGATGACACAAACATAGAGTATCATTATTTGAAACCTTGAAGGAGTGTTATTTACCTGATGATTTGGTAGCATCCACAGCTCTGTTTCCCATTGTCATTTGCAAAAGTGTAATGGTATTATACCTTCTTATTTGAAGACAGCTTATTACAAATACCTGAATATTGGTTGGAACCCATTTGGCAAGGCCAAATACAAATCTGTAAATACAGAGGTGCTGTAGGAAATGGACTTTATGAAATGATTTCAGAGGTAGACATGGTCCATCACTGTAGAGTAAGCTTCTGGATGAAAATCAGTTCTCCAGTAAAAAGTATCTACTAGGCCAAAAAGCTTACTAAATTCCAAAGCTTTAGATTTTCCATATATCCTTTCTCTTCCCACTGATTTCTACCAACAGTTGCTTTGTGAGAGCACCTATCTAGGCTCATCCAGCTGACAGTTGTCAGAAATACAGTGCCACAGTTTTGTTTTGCCTTGCAGACTTTAAATTGGGACACCCTACAGCACTGTTAAGTCAAGCTGCAGCAGTACAACTTAACTCAAAAATATTAACACCAGGACAGCTGAGATACCAATCTGGTGTGATTTTGGTATCACACATCTCTAATGGGACTGTAAGTGCGTTTGTAATGAAAAAAAAATTCCAGGAATGCAGAACGTTAGCTCCAGCACAGCTGTTCTGATGAGCTCATTTGGACAGTGGTGATTTTACCTGCAGGGGGCTGCATCAGATATTTGCAGAAGTTACTTTTAAGAAGTTCCATTTTTCAACTGATCAGAGAGCAAAGTATGCCTTGCTGATGATGAGATGAGTATGGCAGGATTTCAGCAAATACCAGTGAAGTTCACTAGAAAACAAAAACTGCCATTAGTTGTCATGTTCTGTAGCAATTTTCAGTCAGAAAGTGACAGCTATTTTGCTAGTGCAACAGTAAGCCAGTCCTGTGTGTTCTGTAAGGCCAGTCTCTAACAAGTGGATCAAAGTCCCTTTTTGGTTCAGTTTAGCCATGAGCTCAGCACTGAACTTCATGTCAGTGTAGCAATTACTGGAAACTAACTGTGGATTTCCACCTGGAAGCATTTACTTTTGCAGCTATCTCCCTATACAAGTACCATCAAGGAGGCCATCTGCACCACAGCCTGCTTCCACTTTGGAAGCTCCAGCATTTCTGACTAGTTCTTTCCTGATGCAAGTGGCAGCTTGAAATCACCGTGATAAATCTACAAAAGGGGACTGCCAGTTTCCCTGGGCACTTGGACATCTTGCATGCCTCATGAAGGAGGAGCTCTAATACCCTAAGGCACGCAAAGCATTATAGTACCAAGAACAAACCCCCAGCCAGTTCAGTGGATGGCTCCCTGCCATGCTATTCCTATGCTTGCACTGTGCATTAACATGCAAATCCAGAGTATCACATATGCTAATGTCTACTAAAAACACTTTCCATTTCAAAATCTCAACTTAATGAACAAATGGAATCCTGCAGCATCACTGTGGGGAAAATGATTGCATAGAACAAGAGATCAAGGACTTCAGTGACCTGTCAGAATGAACGAACACAAATGAATATGGCTAGAGAGAAGAAAACCAGCTGTTGCCCTTATCTCTGTCCACCTCAGCTTCAGCAGCAAAAACAGTGCAATCTGTGACCCTTTGGCTCTGTGATGGACCACTGACTGCTTTGGTGGAGCAATTCCAAATTGTTTTGTTGTACTTTTTGAGCTGCTGCTCAACTGTCAAGCGTCAAGCAGAATAGGTGGTACAAGCACAGTGACTTCAGGGTCCATACATCTGTTACTCCTATAACCACTGCAAAAGCACTTGGCAGATGGAAGATTTGCCTTTGAGGATAAATAGGTCAGACATCAAAAAGTAAAAACAGAGAAACAGATGCCATTTTTCTTCCCCAGCAGACTGGTACTTTGCTCAAACATATCCTTAGTAACTGAAGGCACAGGTCCTTGAGAGCTATTCTCCATACGTTATGAAAGACAACATTGTTCAGCAGGCTCAAGAGTGTAGCAAGGTCTCTGACCATACAAGCCTCTGATGAGGTACAAGACAAGCACACTGTACAGAGAAGCAAGAAGTAGAGGGCTTGGCATAAAAACTTTGCTTGGGATGCACTTCTTAGGGTTTGTGACTATTACAAGAGGCTAATTTTCTGAGGCAAGGTTCCACTTCTATGTGTTATTAATTAAATGCTGGACGAGAACAGAGAAATAGTGTTACATTTTCGTGCAGTTAGTCTATTCTCATGTACTCACTAGGATTGCACTGGCTTTTTTCATCCAAGTCACCTAGTCCAACCCACCTGTAATGAGCAGAGACATCTCCAACTAGACCAGGCTGCTCATCAGACCTTGAATGTTTCCAGGTCAGGAACATCTACCACCTCCCTTGTCAACCTGTGCCAGTGTCTCACCACCCTTATCGTAAAAAATGTCTTCCTCATACCTAGTCGGGATCTACCCTCTTCTAGTTTTAAACCATTATTCCTTGTCATATCACCACGGGCCCTATTAAAAGTCTGTTCCCATCTTTCTTATAAGGGTCCTTTAAGAATTGAAAGGCCATACTTAGGTTTCCCTTAAGCTTTCTCTTTTCTGGGCTAAACAACTCCAGTTTAAATTAATTCCAGCTAACAGATGGCAAATAAGAGGGAAAAGGAAGTGATGAAAGCACACACACAGAGAAAGAGACTTGAAGTAACAGGCAGGAGCTAGCACAAGGGATCTCTGATACCAGGCTGGACATAATCATTAAGATAAGCAACAAAACCAGCACATTTATGTCGGTATGGCAATAAAGTTATAACTTACTGGCCTATTTAGTAGAAAAGAAGGTGGCTAAAACATTTAGGGGGACGGCAACGAGTTGTTCAACAGTACACTGGCAACTTGCCTAAAAACAGCAGCAAGTGACCTTCTCCAAATTACCCCTGTCAGGTAGCAGCTGTGCTAGATGCAGAAGTCTGGTATGTTATACTGGTAAATCAGGAATGCTCCATCCCAGCCAATGGTGTTAGACTGTTGGGAGATAGATAAGACAAGATCAGAACTGCATCCTGTGGCCAGCTGAAGCAGAGAAGAACCTCAATATGGAGATAAACCAGTACTTGGAAGATTAGCATCTCTTTTGTTTTTCTCTCCAGGGACTTCAGCCTATCCTACTTGCAAAGGAGGATGTGCAAAAGGAGTGTTTGCAAAGGGCACATAAAATCTTGTTTCCCCTTCCTTCTACACAGATCTTCCCATGGCAAATACCAAAACACATGATACTCTATACTCTGCCTGAACCCTTCATCTGTAAAAGATGACTTCCATAGAATTTCTCTAATGCTCCTCTGGAGTGTCTTTATAGCTATTGCTATTTCTCAATAGGTTGCTTTAGCTTTCTTTTAAAAATCCTAACAAACGCTAATGACATCAAATACTCTGTTCCTCTTTTGCTGCTCCCAAAAAGCCTTTTGGTGTTCCAGTTTAAAGAGATGACATGTATGGGCTGTGGATTGGAAAAGAATTAGCAATAAGCAATCAACTTTTTCTCTTGATGCAGAAAATGACCCTCTGCTAGGGCTATAATTTATTGACATGGCTTTCACTAACAAGTCTTATGGCACAAAGTTATACCCAGCTCTTCCCACTCATTGCACTTATTAACCAGAAAGCCTTCTAAATGTAATCTAGTAGGAAGAATTAAGCAGTTGTGTTTTGCAGGTCATATTCCTTAGCTTGCTCTTTCATTTCCCTTTATTCAACATTATCACATTATGTTCCCTCTTCTTATGTGCTTTTCCTCTTCACAAAGCTCTTTAAACAGCTGCAAAGGGGGAGGGACCACTATGCTCACGAAAACTCCACTTTGCAGAATGCTTCTGCCAGGTCCTAATGTCTGTCTCTTTCCAGGCATTTAATACCTCCAAGATTCAGGTTTGCTTTTACTTCTCTTCCTTGTGCATCCCTGACAACAGAACCTATTGCCAGCTGTCTTAATTGAAGAACAGTAATCCACCTCTTCTACTTACTGCCATGAGGAATATGTACACCCTCTTTCTCCTTGTAGTGTGCTCCTTTTATTTTAACGGTAAGTGATCTTTTCTTCAGATACAGTTTGCAGAACAGCAATAGTTTTCGGGGCTAGGAGGTAGGACAGTGATATAAGCTCTCAGACAATTTGTAACTGGCACCTCCGTAGCTTGCAGGCTTTAGGAGTATGCGTGAAATCGACTATTTTAGTGTTGTTTCTGACTTGTTTGGTATCAGCAAATCCACTACAATGGATATGGGGCAGACAGTAAATTGGACATAAAATGATAGAACAGTAGGAGATGACAATGACAATCACTAAATAATATCCCTTTAGATGCTCCCGGGATAATCAGGTATTGTGCTGAGAGTGAAAAAATAAAAAATGAACTGTAATATGAACCATAAATAAGACAGATATCATCCCTCTACAGTTATGTG
The DNA here is from genome assembly GCA_004320125.1 of Scolopax mira. Classification (NCBI taxonomy): domain Eukaryota; kingdom Metazoa; phylum Chordata; class Aves; order Charadriiformes; family Scolopacidae; genus Scolopax; species Scolopax mira. Next base: position 28,419 of record BJBW01000394.1, read on the forward strand.
CTCGAGTTCATATATTTTGCAAAGTTCACGCTTCCAAATTGTTTGATTAGTATGCAAACAGTTTACATTAAGTTGAAATATGTAAATATATGCTAAAAAAAGGCAAACATACATTAAGAACATTTTCTTTAGTCCATCAGGATTTCTTGCATACATTTTAGCCAACACACGCAGCCCAACAGCAGCATGAAACAGTGCATTTACCACAGGAGCTTCTTCCCACAGAGACACTCTACTGAAGTATTCAGAGTGAAACTGGCTGAAATTGAACCAAGAAAAAAATCACATCTTTCCCATCATTACCTATTCAACCCACACTTGTTTTGTTTCTTCAATCACTAAAAGGCAACTTTAGAAAACACCTGCTTTGTAACAAATGAAGAGTGAGGGCCTACTTTAGATTCTTAGATTAACCACTTTAAAACCCATTAGTATTTCCTTTTTATTTGCATTAATTGTGGTGGAGAATTTAAAATAGGCTTTAAAATACAGTAAATTCAGCATTACTTCCATTGGAACAATAAACATTCCAAATTAGCATGCATTGTTCTAAGAGGTTATGTAAATGTTTTTACTCAAAAGTACACTGAGAAGTAACATCACAAAGTCATTTCAGAGAAGATAATGGGATTATGTTATTGCTGTTTCTCACTTGCTCTTTACTAATTACAGATGGGAATTTGGTATGTCACCGTTGTCCACAAAAGTTATTTGCGAGAGAGAAAAGAACAAAAATTACAATATAAATATACTACAATATATTATTTCTAAGCAAATGCTGTATCAACATTTATTAAAATAACTGAAGTCAAAGAGATAAAGGGAACATGCCTTATGTTAAATTTTGCAAACTAGACAGTGATAACAGTGCACTTGCCTGTACTTGTCAGCACTGCTCCTTATTGTGTTCTGTGGAAATCACTCCAATATATCTGTCATTACACTGAAAATAAACAATATAACACAGGGTGACTAGTTATCTCATTTTATATATTTAAATTAGACCACATAAAAGGGAAAGTTTGCACAGGGGAATGAATTAAGTCTGTGGTTTTATTTCTCCTGCTGTGAAATTGGAAGCATCCTGATGCAATTTTTTTTAAAGTTACTGCAGAATGTGTATTGCAAGTTATGTGGCAATTTGTTCTCCTCGTCATGGAGCAGATGTGTAGCATGTTCAGTGAAGCTGAAACAATTTCCCAAGCTCAGGATCCACCCCAGTGTGTTTTCCCTATTACTGCTTTTAGTACACAAAAATACTCCACCCCCAAATTAGGACTGCTTCATCATTCTTGTTAAAATCATTTGTCTAAAAGCATCAGCCTACCCTCTGCAACATTTCTGGTGATTACTGCTATTTGGAAAAAACCAGTTTGTAGGGGAAACTGCACTTTCATTTCTTCCAACTCCAAGAGAAAAAAGAGGAGTTTGAAATGCGAGGCTACTGACATCATGAAATGCATATAAAGATGAACTTGAATTTTGTTCTCATTAGGTGCCATCTGGTTAATATGTAGCTTGGTAATGGAAAATAGATTATAAAAATTACACAAGAACCACTCGTGTTTACCCATTACTTACAGAGAGATTTGCTTTAGCAACCATTAGGGCAGTGCACTGCTGACATCTACTGGTATTTGATACAGGCAGCTAAATGACATGAGAGTAGCCCATGGCAATCTTAAAAAGAATTATTAATTACAGAAACCCCTTCCCTAAGAAAAGATAATAATTTCTTAAAGGGATTCACTATTTAACAAATCATTTTTTATAATTAAGTCATGGCCTGGCATTCATCTGTATAAAGTTTATTGATGGAGTCAGTACTCCGAAATCTGAGCTGTTCTCATCAGACATGCAGACCCCACCACATGTTCTGATTTGCAGACCAGACGACTATGACTGCCAAAACCAGGTTTCAGAGAACAGGATTAATACAAATTCAGAATTAGCTTTCTGCAAACATTCTGCAGTTTCTACTTCTTACTCACTATTTAGCAAATACTCCATATGCTTGAATATTTACAGAAAAAGATGTCAACACAGTGAAAACGTATTTAAAATTCAAACAAGAATTCACCACGTTTGCCAACAGCATTCAGTGACCATTGTATGAAACAAACCACATGACAGTTTATTTATATTTGAATTATACCTATCTGCTTATGTCACTTACATATGCAACAGCAGGAATGTTAAAAAACCAACAAAACCAAAACAACACACTAAAGTAACTTTAACCAAGGTTCTCTCCAGCTACTGCAAGGCTTCTCACCTATCCTTATAAACACAGAATGATTCATTCCCGGAGTGCAGCCCCATTTTCTTCACATTATCAAATTTAGCTCTATCTTGAATGCAATACACAAGAAAAAAACCAGAATCTGGTTTTCTCATCCTAAGCAAGGATCTAGCTTGATAAGCCTCTGGCTAGGCAGAGAATAAATGTAATTGAGAATAAATGTAATATTAAAATATCACATGGTACTAGGGCTTTTATAATGACTTGCAGGGAGGTACAAAGCACAAGTGTGAATCAAAAAACAAACTGTCCCAACAAACACAGATATATTCATCCAAATGCATTGTCACAAATTGCTTGGGAAGTATTCAAGAAGCTTACTCTGAAGAACAATATTATGTTAAAGTTTATGCAACAAAACTTGTGCTACCAATTCCACATCTTATCTTAAAAGAATTACAATAAGCCTGGCATTCGGATCAACCTTTCCCTAGAGCTTGACTAAAAGCTGTTTTTAGATGTGAAAAATCTGTTTGATCATGTTTCCTTTTACATGTCTCCACTTTCTTACTGGATGAGAAACAAGAAGTTCTTATAGTATTTTTTTAACCTGAGTGGAATTCAGAAGTACCAAGTTTCAAGACAGACTTGTTCCTCCTAACAACTTACAGCCCAGTTCACACAGAAACTAAGTACATTCTAGAAATGCACGGAAACTTTGGCTGCTTAGATGATACTGGCCTTTTGATGTTTGCCTTTCTCTGGATATCATGGATATGCTACAACATAAAAAAAACCAGGACAAATTAATGTACCAGAAATTTAAAATACTTGCATGGCCAGCATTTTTTTACAGTGTTGAACTGCTCTAGGGATTAATGAAGCAAGTACACTGTAGGGATGCTGTCCTTGTTTCTGCAATATCTAGGGTTAAGTGCCCCTTCCTATGGAAGAATCATTCTATCGGTTGGATTAGAATTTGTTTTCACTAACACCCGTGTCAATCCAATATACAGCAGAATCTCTCTGGATCCAGGGCCTTAGTGGACCAGTATTATTATGTGGTCAACAGTGGTTTGAAAAGCCTGCTAGAATGGCTTCCCAAGAATATGGGAGCAGATGCAGTTACCTCTCGGGCTGTGCCATAAGCTGTTCTGCTCCATGGAGGATGTTTAGGCTTATTCCATAGTATCCTGCAGACACTATGTTTTGCAGTCACTGAACTCCAGCTGTGGCCATTGAAGATTTACAGTAATTGTGCTAGTCCATAAATCAGGTTTTGTTTCCATACTGCGTCAGGTCTTCAAATAAAATAACTCTGAAACAGAAACATCACTTGCTACCAAAGAGATCCCAGTCATTAAAAAACCCTGCTGACTCCTGCAGCTCATCTCCTCGTTTCCCCCACAAAGAGAGAATCTTTCAATTTGCACCTGTGCCCGTATGTCTGCCTCCTATGACACTAAAGCGACAAGTCACAGAGGGACTCCCTACGTTTGGATCATTGAAACATTCTTCCTCTGTTATTAAGAAGGTGGTTTGCTCCCAGTTTCTATTTCCGAATCACCTCCCAAAAGTATTCCTCAATTTGATCATTTAACTGCATAAAAAATGAAAGGGTTCTGATTTATCTGCTTTGATCTATGCTGTGTGAAAGACAGAAAACTTCAGCAGAACAACATATCATGGTGCAAGCACCGCATCCTTCTGTTCACACAAGCCTACAGCCTTAAGAAAATCAAAAGCCCTCATTATTTCATGAAGACAATCTGATGAACAGAAATTCTGTGACCCCTACATCACGTCACTTGGTCTCTCTTCTAAAATCCTGTTATGTGATGTTTTACAGGAAGCACCGCAGCAGATGCTGAAGAAAAGCTAATGAACCACCTACTGAGCCCTGACAGGTACAATAAATTAATTCGACCAGCTGTCAACTCATCCCAGCTGGTATCTATAGAACTGCTGGTTTCCCTGGCACAGCTCATCAGCATGGTAAGTTCAAATTAGGCTACGCCTTTTAATTCACTACTACCTGCAGCACACTCTAAGTAAAAGTCCTATTGGTATTACTATGTCCCTGTTATTTTCTAGTTTACATAATAACGCTTAGTAGGTAGGGCCCATACATGCAATTTACTGGTTTTATACTTCAGAATGCAGCTACAACAGGGAGATCATCTGTGCCTAAGGATAAAGGGCACTAGTCAGATCTTCATCCAATAAAATTCCAGTCATCAAAAACTCAAAATCATTCCACTGATTTTGGTACAGCTGCAGTAAATGACACCAGATTAGGACACACTATGTACACTATGCTAAACCATGTTCTGCCACTTGCATCAAACGAACGTGGTTGAATGTCCTGAAAACAAGCTATGAAGCTAGCTCAAAATCTATGGCATATCAGGCACACCAGCAAAGAATACTGAAAAGTTGTAAAGAAAAAGACACATTATTCTGACTGGTATAGCTTAACATGGTTAAAACAATCCTCAGGCAAGAAATTCCTCATATTCAATAAAAAATACTTCAATGGGTCTGAAAGACATTTTTCATTCACAAGGTTAGAATTTGTTTAACAGTTCTGCCAAAGTACAAATACACACCTCGATGCCAAGAGAGGTTTAGCACTAACTGCAGTGGGAACAAGATCTAGCACATAGTGTGAATAATTTCCTGAATCAGGGCTTTCAACTCTGCTGCTTTCTACCTGGATGAAAAAGAGGATACAGATGACTGACTCCCTGCCAGACTTTGTGTATGGACCAGTGACTGGACTGCTGCAAACTTTAAGAGACCTATATAATTTATATTCTGAAATTCAAAAGGAAAAGGGAGAGATACTGATGGAACATAAGTGGAACTGTACAAAGAGCTTTCACATACTCATGCAGGCTGATTTATACAGGAGATACTGTCATGTACACCAGAAGACTCTGGGACAAGAGCTCCCTCCCTCCTGGAGAATTCCACCTGGACACAGACATGCCTCCTCACATAGTGCACTGCCATCAGTGCCCTCCCAGATTGCAGATTCTGGGCATAAAAAGCAAGCTGTCTTGCCCACAAAGGCTCCAGCAATCAACAACCTGAACAGAGGAGATGAATATGCAAGGATGAAGAATGCCACAGCTTAGTCCCTGTCTCTCTATATCCTCAATCTCCAAGAAGAAAGCAAAATCAGACATTTTATAGGCTCTAGCAACCTCAAGCATCTTCAGGATCAGAGAATTAACTTGTTTTCCTTCAGATTTCCTCCTGACATTTGACCTCCTATCTTGTCCCTCCAGCCACACAGATCTGCTGCAGAGGGACTGCTCTTCTGGAGTTCCATGAAGCAGAGCCTTCCAGCCGAGAGCTTACATGGCAAACCCTATATAAACCTCACAGAATTCAATCTAGGCCCTCCTGGTGGTCAAATGTGCCTTCTCTTTCAAATCAAGCCCACAGGCTGGAAGACAGGTGGGAAGTCAGCTCGGCAGGGTGGTGGTGGTAACTGTTCCCAAATAGCCACACTCTCTGACATCACAACCATCCTTGTTAAAAGCCACTTAGAGCTCTGCACTTGTGGGGTCACTAATTATCATCAGTATGTGCACAAGACTGGCCATCTTACCAGCAGAGAAATGCCTGTCTTCAAATACATTAGACAAAAATCGTGCTGTTCAGTTGGAAATATCCTCAAAAGCTCACTGAATAACTCTTATTACTTCAGTAAAGTAAAACATTTTAGAAGACTTTTCTCTCTCTTTTTCCCTGCAGAATGAACGGGAGCAGATCATGACTACAAACGTCTGGGTGAATCAGGTAACCAAACCCACAGAGGCATGCTCTTGCAACCACAAATGTGATTGCTTTCACTCCATCACAGTGATTGTTTTGTGCTGGTCTGGATACTCTCCTCACTACTGTACAATTCTTCTCTTAGGAGTGGATTGATTATCGTTTGGCTTGGAAGCCCTCTGACTATGAAGGAATAAATAGGCTGAGAATACCTGCAAAACACATCTGGTTGCCAGACATTGTGCTTTACAATAAGTAAGTAAAACTTCTGTAGTTTATGCAGACAGTGAACAAAATTTCAGCTATGTATCAAGAAACAAGCATCAGAAAGTAGGTCTGATAAAATTCTAAAACCTAATTTTGTAAACTTCAGCCAGTATCATGTATCTGACTGGCTCAGATACTGGAACTGGCCTCAAAGATAATTTTAGTAAAATCATGGCTCTGGTTAATGAAATTCCAGCAGACCTGGAACACGTGTGCAGGATGAGCTCTTACAACCCCAGAGGATCTGTGTCAAGTGTCACAATTAAGACATGAACCTATATCAAACTAGACTATATAGAAAGCATGAATGTTAAGTATGAGTACAGCCATACACTGTTAATGTTTGCAAGAAGACAAGACATCTGGAATTCTGTAAGACTTCTTAGGTTCTGAGTTATTTTTGTCTCCTGCTTCTTCTCCCTCCCCCCCCTGCCCCCCAGTCCACTACCACCACAGACTCCAGGACATCAATCTCTTGTATGTATCAGAACTCCATGAGTTAATGTTCTTTTATGAAAACAAGTTATGTTCTATTTTCACAAAGTATTTTTAAAAAATCTACTATAAGAATACCTAATAAAGTTTGACACAGTTGCTTTAAAGTACTGACTAAAATAAAAGCTTGCTGCTAGACCATACCACAATTCTCTCAAACAAAAAACTAACTGCCAATTTTGTTTGGGGTTTGTTTTTTTTTAAAAGTCTGTAGCAAAGCCTTGACGTGAATTATATCAAGTCTGTGGGAAATAAAATAATCAAAACTTATAATATACTTTCATGCTATTTTGAAAATCAATGAACTCATGAACACATGACAGTTTATGAACATATACAGACGGGAAACCTAGAAAGTTTATATATAACTGAGTTAAATCCCTGGAATCCTACTACTGGAAATCAGATTTAAGTAAGAAATACTTAAAACTATTGTATTAGTCACAAAATAATTCAGCCAGTGGATTAGGATGTACTCTGTCTGGTCAAATCTCGTTCTGGTAAATTGTGCCCCCGCCCTCTGCTTCTTTCTTCCTTACTCCCCATTAATGGGATTGTAAGAATGGAAATAAATTTTTAAAGGTTTCTTAAATGTAAAGAAACAAGCTTTTAGCCTCACTATATTGGATTCCTACATTAGTACAAAGCTTCAAATTAAAATTTTAGATGAAGGACAACCGCCTGTAACTTTCTGCTGCTGAAGAGGCATCAGTCAGTTCAGGAAGGTGCTAAGGAAAAGACAAAGAGCATACCATGCCCCACAGCTCTGTCCGTACACAGACCGTGCCAGGACTGCACTGAGACAGCACCTAACTCAGGGAGATACAGACATGTTAGAAATAAGATACAATTTTTTTACTAAAAAAAAGTAATTTTATTGTCAATGAACTAATGACCCTTGTATGCTATAGCCACTCAGCTCTGCACCTGGCTGTTTCACTGCCTATGTGAATTGGCTACAAGGGTCTCCGCTCAACACCAGGCACCAGGGTTTGCAACATGAGGCCCTGACGGAGCCAAATGTACCTGATCTGGAGACAGCTATGCATCTGCCAAGCCTTGGATATTTGTAGCACTTCACTGCCTCGTAAAAAAATCGACCTTAGCACTGAATTAGCTCTATTTTCCACCATGTCTTTTCAACAAACAAGTGATTCATTAGACTTCTTATTAACTGTTAAGGAGTGCATTTTCATTCAAATAAAAGGGTGCTACTTAATCATAGTCAGTTGAACTTCATTCATTTACACTTGCAGTGAGTTTGGTCTTATATTTTGGCAGATAACATGCTGTCCTTAAGTTATGTTAATTTCTTTACATAGATACTCATTAATCAAAAGGAGGGCATGTGGAATATATCTAATCCAGACTCTTTGCAGTCTAACAAAGTGGCTAACCCAGTTTATAATAAAAGAAATAGATTGACAAAGAAACAAACCTTTCAGTTTCCTCAACTGTCAAGAAAGACAATGACTAATAGTTGTTACACTTTCCTTTGCCAGCCTGGCTGATTTTGAAAGGTGTCTTCACTTTGAAAGCGAATATGCTCAGAAACATTACATTTCAGTAATACTTACAAGGAACTGACTACTTCACATTTCTACCTCAGGATACTTCATAGATTAAAGAGCCCTAAATTGCTCACCCCGAAACACTGGACAGGAGAAGATACTGATAATGATCTCTTTCCTGAACTAAAGGGCCTGTCATAACATAGATATTCTCCTGGTGGAAGTTCGTCAGTTGGAGGAGACACAAAGACAAGATTATTTGTGGGCACTAAGAACTGTGCTTTTCTATTCTGTTTTGTAATAAGCAAACATTAACTGGAGTGACACAACAATTATAAACCACATAATTACATTTTCCCTGCCTAACCTCTCTGTGCATTTCTAACTAGCACTGCTCATCTTATTTCCTCACCCAAGTCCAAATTAGGAGTGTTGCTGTGTGCTCTTAGCAGTGGCTGTGCTCCAGATCGAAGGAACCTCCATTTTCATGCTGGGTGATCTCGTTTTTACTCAGCATTTTTACTACTTTTAGTAAGCGTTAATTACTTTAACAAACATTTACAAAATACTTGGAGCTCTTTGGACAAAACAGAGATGCATATTTGTTGTTTAATAATAATTTTACAAAATATTTTTTGTAAGTATTGGGCCAAATATCAACTCTCTGATTGGAAGAAATGCATGTATTAATCTCCTTACCAAGTTATAGGTCCCTACAGCATAGATTTCAAAATCAAAATGTTACTAAACTTCGAAATAACTGAGGTCCACAAGACCATAAATGTCAGAACTCTTCTATTTTGAACTAGGTTTTTCCTCTTAACATTTTACTATCTTCTTTTTCTTTCCTGTTGTTTCATTAGTGCGGATGGCACATATGAAGTTTCACTATACACAAATGCAATTGTACAGAATAATGGAAGCATTCGCTGGTTGCCACCAGCCATTTACAAGAGTGCCTGCAAGATTGAAGTTAAGCATTTCCCATTTGATCAACAAAACTGCACTTTAAAGTTCCGGTCTTGGACTTACGATCATACAGAAATTGATATGGTGCTTAAAACTTCCATGGCAAGCATGGACGACTTTACGCCAAGTGGAGAGTGGGACATTGTAGCACTCCCAGGAAGAAGGAATGTAAATCCTCTGGACCCCAAGTATGTTGATGTGACATATGACTTCATTATTAAAAGGAAACCTCTTTTTTATACCATCAATTTTATCATTCCCTGTGTGCTAATTACATCCTTAGCCATCTTAGTGTTCTACTTGCCTTCAGACTGTGGTGAAAAAATGACTTTATGCATATCTGTGTTGCTTGCCTTGACTGTGTTCTTGCTGATGATCTCCAAAATTGTCCCTCCAACATCTCTAGATGTTCCACTGATTGGGAAGTATCTCATGTTTACAATGGTACTAGTGACTTTCTCAATAGTCACCAGTGTCTGTGTACTCAATGTCCACCACAGATCTCCCAGTACTCACACCATGCCCCCGTGGGTAAAACTGGTTTTCCTTGAAAGACTCCCAGCTTACCTGTTCATGAAGCGTCCAGAAAATAATTCTCCACGGCAAAAGCTGTGCAACTGCAAAAAGACAAAAGCAGAAAATCCTTGTATGCACCCAGCCAACTTCTACAAGAACTCTACCTACTTTTTGAATACAGCCTCTGCCAAAAAATATGATATGAAAATCACTGAGACTCTTGACAATGTCAGCAGTCATCGAGATTTTAGATTGAGGACAAGCACGAAATTTTCTCCTGAAGTCCAAGAAGCAATTGATGGAGTCAGTTTTATAGCAGAGCACATGAAAAGCGATGACAATGACCAGAGTGTAAGTGAAAATGAGAAATCATCCCCATCTTTTCAAACTTCATCTCTTGTCCTCTTCTGTAACACACTGCTCTCCCGAAAGACCATCTGAACTCCCTAGCTATTTTAAAGGTTTTAGAGAGAGATTTTAGCTGTAGTTTACGTGAGAAAATATTTTTTTGCCATTAAAATAACAATGAATTGTGATTTGGTAAATGCTGATACTCTCTTGGACAGTAACATGGCTATTTCTACAAAGAGAATGTTGATTGCTCAGTAAGTCATGAAATACTCTTGAAAAAGCTGTGTTGTCACATTCAAGTAGTGTTTGGCAGTGTTAAAAAATAATATTCAGTTCCAGGTCAGAAAAAGAGTATTTTTACCCACTCTATTTAGTAAGACTGTGACTCAATCCATGACCAGGCCATGTTAATCAGAAACAATCTACGTGCAGCTAAAGCATTTATTTACCTAACTGGGCACAGAAGGAGAATTTAGTAAAATTGGTAAAATACCTTCACAAACACCCTCTCCAGACTAAGATATCTGTCCACACTGCTATTACATAGCACACTAAAGCTGATATAAATACACTGTGAATAATGCTTGGAAAAACTCAGAAGGTTCAGAATTTTGTTTAGACAAGCACCCATGGTTAGGAAAAATCATCTTCATACCTATCAGTGTCCTTTCTCTGACCTAGATTCCAGTCAGACTCTGGGTTCTCTGTTCCTGTTGTGCTCTTCCTCCCTCGGCCAACCAGATTAAATAAAGTCTGGTTCTGATCTTGCAGAAGTCCCTTGAGGAGCATGCCGCTGAGTAGTTCATGTTTTCTATTAAGTGAAATTACTGTCAACATAAATAAAGCTATTAACATTAGACATGAGATTGGAAACATGGAAACTGACTGAACAGAAGCAGACCTTATAGAGCAGGAAAAAGTTTTCTAATAGCTCAGAAATTCTTGCAAGGAACATACTGCACACTGAAGGATCTAAAAAAATTTCACTTGATATTAAGGAAAGTTTCAAGGGTATCTTATACATTAAAAATTAATTGAATGCTTTTCACGCAGGGTCCTCTGATATTACATATCACTGTTTTCTAGATTAACAATTTTAATCTCTCCTTTCTTCCTTCATTATCATGATCTGATAACAACTGTTCATGTACATTTAGTATAGTTTGATTTCAGAAGTGCACAATTCCCATTAGCAGCAGTGGAAATTAAAAGTGTGCACTGAAGGAAAAATATGTAGTGTTCTAATATAAGACATGAGATAACTGACAAGCATGGTAAAGTCATTGAGGTGAAGATGTCCCATGTATAACTAGAATCAATGAGAGAGGAAAAAACAATCATTCCTGAGATGCAAATGAACACTGATGCATTCCCCCTTTACAACAATAGTCGCTTCAGTTGGAGAATAGAATCTAAGGCTGGTCCCATGACTTTCACAGACAACATATGCAAGACAATAAAGGATTTTAATAAAGGCAACAGTATTAATATGCATTAAACCCCTTAATTAAGATGGCTACTGATAAGAAAAGAACTCTGAAGCTAACCTTGTTTAATGGCAGTAAACACCATCTATTTTTGTCCGCTGAGATTAATAGCATCTGCAAAATAAAATTAAAGAAGAAAAATCCTTAATTGGATTATACTGCAGGTTCTTCCAGACCAGCTTGTGCCAGGAGGCCACATTCAGTACCTGATGCATCAAAGACAGATATGAAATATTTAGTCTTTTTCTCCACCACCCAGACTGGTTGTAGGAGAAAAATCCCTTCCCAAACCTAAACTCAGTTTGTTCCCTGAACCTTGAGAATTATTTCCTTTTATTTTCGTTGAAAAACCCTCATCATTAGCAAGAGGAAGAGCAAAAGAATATTACAAATTTCTAATGTCTTTAATTGGCTTTTTCTTCCAGGTCATTGAAGATTGGAAGTATGTTGCCATGGTAGTGGACAGGCTGTTTCTCTGGATATTCGTCCTTGTTTGTGTCCTGGGGACTGTTGGATTATTTCTGCAGCCACTTTTTCAAAACCACAACGCTGCCATGAACCCTTAGTTGTCATTTAAAGTTGTCAACACTTACATAGATGTTGGGTCTCATTCTGCTCTCAGCTGCCCTCTGTCAAATTCACAGAGATGCCAACTGAGTTGGTCTTATATCAGATTTGGAGTAGGGAAACAGAAAGTAGAACTTGACTTACTGTGATAGCGAAAAAAAAAAAAAACAAGCAGAAAACTGTTATTTTTACCAATGAGTTCAGTACTTCTGGTGATATCTTGGCCCTTTTTTCAATTATTTGAAGTCTGAGAAAGGCATTACATTACAGAGAAAGGCGTTTACTTTACAGTGCACCATCCTGGCTCACAGGGATTATTATTTAAAAAGTATTTTACATACATTGCTTCAGGAAGGACATTTTCTTTCCTTATAATACTGCCATTTCCCTATTACAAAGAAGATATTGTTATGACATTTATTTCCTTCACCCACATCAAACTACATGTGTCTGATTTATACAGAGCTTTACAGGTGGAATCACTGTTTAGCTGTCTGAGCTGATGATATTTAAAACTGAACTGAGAAATGGAGACATGCTTCTGAGGTAACCACTAATAGGTTTCTCACCTTGTCATCTCTGATAGCTGATTACTCATCAGAGGCCAAATTAATATATTATAAACAAACATTTATATACTCTGTTCGATGCTGAAATATAAATAAAATGCAAAGTTTTCCTTTACATAGATTTAGTCCTGAAATGTTCCTGCAACTTTCATAGTTCATGCAACTGGGGTTCATAAGTAGTCTCATAAATCTAAGAGCACAGGAAAGCATTTCAAGAAGACAACTGTGAAACACAGCAAGAATAAAGGGCAGACACCTGAGAACAGACCTGCATATTTTGCTAAGGAGATTTTAATGCAGATTTAAGTACAATCCTCAACAAATTAGCTATGAAAGCATGTAATGCATGTACAATCTTAAAGTCTTTGACAAAGGACAGATCGAAGCCCTACACACCCATCACAGGACAATCCCACCACACTTTGTTCCAGGTAACTTGTAATCTGCAAAAAGAGAAGTGGGCTCCTGGTATTTTTCAAGCTAAACCAATCTCAGCTTTTCTTTGGGGGGTTGTCAGGATACGTGACAAATTTACCACCACTGGCAGGCATAACTGGTGAACAAACTGTTAAAATCCACTACTATTTGTAAAGAAGACCTTAGGCTCACCTGTCCTAGGGAAGGATTAGCTGACACATAAACCTTGTGTTCTTCAACAAGCCACAGATGAAGTCACCTGCATCTATATTTGCCCTCATCAGAGCTAAGCTACATCCCTCCCTAGATCATCACTTCCAGGCAGCTACAGATAACCACAGAGATTTAGACATGCCACAAAAGCTACACCAGCACCTTTCCAACTCTGGGAGCAGCTCTGGGACCTTTGCCAATTCCTGTGTTCACTCCCTCCCTGTCCATGCCCTGAACTCCCCAGTATTGCTGCCACATACACCCCTACCACATATCCCCACCACTGAGGACTGGAATGGCTCCCCCAGGGGCCTGGTGTGAGGCAGCCTAGGAAAGACACAATGAAAAAGTATGAGAAGTGAGGTGGGTGAGGCTACATCATCATCATCATCATCTCCCTTAGGTTGTACACTAGAAGAAGGAATGGTTGTAACGCCATCACCCTCCCTTCCATTCCCCTTCCTCTATGTACTGTAACTGTGTCCATTGCTGAAGTCAAGGCAGGAAGGTGCAGGATGACTGTTGGACAGCCCTACTAATGCAGGTGGCCCTGTAACTATAGAAGCTGCCACATCCTCCTCTCCCAGTGGGGAGTGGGTTGCTAGTGTTGCTGCTACCCAGTTGCTAGTGGGTAGCAACGCTCTAGGCACCTCCCCAAACATTTATCATTCTGGAAGTTTCCCATGGTGACTGGTGAGTGGTGTAAAGTTTAAATGGGTCAAACCTGCTTTCCCCGCCTCAATTGTTTTCTGCTTTTCAAACCCAGAGAGAGAGATATGTCTCTGCAGGCAACTGAAACAGCAGCTGTGAGATAAGACAGGGCACAAATGGCCCCACGGGAGCAAAGGGGTACCTCCACCCATGCAGGGAGATGCTCATCTCTGTTAGGTTATGTGCCAGGAGCTGACATGGCACACAACATGACAAGCTTACATGCACACACTGCCCCAGCTGCTAATCAGTTTTTCTGCTTAGAGAGAAGCCAGTGGGAAAGCCAGAGCATCTGCCACCATGTGCAGACAGGTGAAGCCCCTTATAAATCCCATAATAACCCTGAACAGTGAATCTGAAAGAGAGAGCACAGACTTAAATGCTCTTGTGAGCTACTACACACTCGTGCTGGGCAGAAGGGAGAGGGACTCACCCAGCCAAGCAATCAAGGATGCAGCAAGTCAGCTGCAGACCTTGTAGTCTACCTGGCTGACACTGGACCTGTGCAGAGCAGAGACCCCTCTTTCTGCTCCTTTCACCCAGCACCAACAGCATTTTTGGCTCTGTCCTGCCCTCACCCACCTACCAATCACGACTCTTCTCCCTGGTCCCTTCTTCTTCTTCTTCTTAGCCTTTGCTCACTGCCTGAGTGCAACTGAAACAAGGCTTCCAGTACTCCCATCTCAGAGCTGGCCTTATCTTTATGAGCAGTAATGACTGATTAGGCTTGGCTCCCTCTCTCTCAGCCTTCAGCTGAATTATCCCCGGCACAGGCAAAAGTTTTAGAAAGGATCTGGCAGCTCAGCTAGCAGCTAACACAGAGCACAGGCAGACAGAGGCCTCAGACTTGACAAACCCAGAAAAAGCTTTCAAAAGGCACATTCCTGGCCCCAGGGAGGTCCCTGCAGAACTAGAGCTCCTCATCCTAGAAACAGTGGGCTCTGGTGCTTTCCTTATAATAAGGTGGCCACCTTATTACCTTTTTAATCATGAGTGAAGCAATATATCTTCACTAGATACGTTCTTGAAAACCACCATTGTATTTTTTTAGTTTCCAGAAATAATTCAATCCATAGTGAATTTCAGAACAGAAAATTTTACAGTAAGTCCTAAAATTTTGAAAAAACTGATCTCTTAAAACAGTAGCTTCAAAATGGAAATGTTATTTTTGCCTAACCCTCAGCACTCCACTTACATAATACATAGAACTGTTCCCAGTTTAATTTGTCAAAGAATTTTAGGGTTTTTCTGCTTTGATTTTTTTTGAAAAATTTAAAAAGTAAAATATTTTAGAGAACATTTAAATTATTATATTAAAAATTACAAAAAATGACATTAAAAATGCCATCTTGCAGGCTAACATGAATATGATAAGGCTCTAGTTGATCAAAACCACCCATTTCAACATTTCTACTTTTTGTGTTATTTTACAGAAATTTTTTTCATTAAAAAAAAGAAGAAAAGTAGTCATTCAAAATGTATTTTTCACTAATACTGATTTTCAGTGGCAGTATGCAACCAGCCTTTGCTTCCCTGCTAGTGAGGAAAAGCCTCCCTTGGCTCCTCCCCATTCTCTACCATTACAAAACTCTTTCACCCCGGCCAATCTTGTCTTCCATACGAAGACACAGAAGTGCACACCACCATGCATGTATCATCTGCTTCCAGGTGAGTTTATTTGTGACTGTTTCTGCTCCCTTGCAGCCACAGCAAACTAGAAAGATCAGCAGTGCTTGCTTTTTATAGCGGGAACATCACTACTCCAGACAAAGGTGGGAAAAATTCTTTTCCCTCATCACCTGAGTTAAGATTTGATCTTAACAAAGCAAAACACCACTAAAATTGGCACGTTCATTAAAAAAGCAAAGGCTAGGTAGTTTATTACTGCAGAACGTCTTGGGTAGATAGCTTCCCCCTACCCAAACAAATTCTTTTTCTATGCAATGCAGTCGTGATGATGTGTTCTTATCACATCACTCTCCGTAGCCATAAAAAAATCCTGAGCTGATTTCACCAGGAGCTCCAGCATGTGATGTTAGAACCAAAGTATCTGTGCACAATCACCACTGAAAATTCCAGTAACTAGGCAAATTAAAGCTGAAATACCTGTATCTCCTGGTGCAATGTACAGAGGCTTCACTGCCTCTGTAGATCAGATGTTTGCCAAATTATTCAGGTTTAAGCACTGACTTTTGGGGAACATGAGTTATGATCTGATCTTTGAAGCTTTAGCTCATTTCTAGTTGGGACCAAAAAGAAACAAACAAAAATCTCAGTTGCAATGCTGCTTATACAGGGAAACCAAGGCGAAAAGGAAAAACATAAGTCTCAATGCAAAGCAAAAAAATGTAGCCACAAAGGGTTAAGCCCTTCCAGAGAATTCGACCAAGCTGTCGAGTTCTCTGGAAAAGAAAGAAAATAATAAAATCAAACAGAGAGTAAAGCCTATTTCCTCCAAGTTAATAGAATTACATAATAGAAATTATCATAAGAGCTTGTGTCTGGGGATGGAGTGAATGATGCTCTGAGACACTGGGCAAACAGGACAAACAAGCTCTGTGCCAAGAGCGGCTGAGCTGAACCCAGCCTGATGCTCTTTCTCGCAGTGCTACCTCTTAACACAGGGCCAAATGGGGTCAGTTTATCCTTCCCTAATGGCAGGGAGAGAAGTACCTATTGGGTACAGACTCCTGTCCCACAGAGCTTCCCTCTCATCATTTCCAAAACCGAGGGTGGAATCCCACATTTTTCTCTCCCCCTCTCCTCCCTCTGCACAGACTGCCCAGATGTGTGCAACAACCACTGCGTGCCGTTTGCAAAGCATGATTTTATGATTGAACTTCAAACACAACTCCCCATTCTCCCTCAGCACCCTTCCCCTGAATAATAACATTTTGTGGAATTAACCTGGAATCCTGTGCTCTTTATTCCCCTTCCCAAATGCCACCTTTCTAATATCCATGAAAGCAGGAACAGTCCAAAGACAGTTATTCACAAGAGCTTTGGTCAAATCTGGTCTCCAGCTCAAACCCCTGGCTCTTGCTGGATCCCAGCTGCTACGTATACAACTTTGGGCTTAGATCCTGGCAACAGTTGTACGTCCCTCTAATTACTCCTGGGTACAGCACATCCTTTTTATATACTCAAGCACCTAGAACACATGCTTGCAAGATGAGACAGGCAGGAAAAAACCCTCAACATTTTACAGCATAATTGGGAATTCATGTCCCATGATCTCAGCTCACTGCTAAATCAAGCATCCCTAATGTCAATATCCATTTCAGCACAATTCAATTATAAGATTTTTATTAATTAAACTTCTCCTAGAAGCTTGGCATGGGTTTATGATAGAGACAGATCCTATATAGCAGCTGACTGGAAAAATCTTTAGCATTGTCAGATTACCAGGCACATTTATGCACCAGTTTAAGGACTCTGGCCTCTTATCCTTGCCAGAAGACTGCTCTTTGCCTACAATAGCACCTGTTTTGCCTGCAATTTATTTGCTGTTTCGTGTGCTCTGACAGCCTGGGTAGCTAGAAAGGGGGCAGCACAGGAAACCTAATGGGAGCTCACTGCGCAGAACTGCGTTCAGGGTCCTGCCGTCTGCTGCTTCCAGGCATTTCACGCATCGGAGGAGCGGAGCTCTCTCTACTTCCCATGCTCAGACAATCCTGGCAGCTAAGCTCATCTTCAACAGCCTTTGTCGACAGGCATTAATTCATAACACCATGGAGAGTACATACGCTCTCCTTCTAATTGCTGCTGTTTGCTTTCTCTGTCACGGTGAGTGATCCTTAATTTGTTTCTTCTTTGTTGGTCAAGGGGTGGGGGGGTGGTTTGAAAAGGTGAACAGGAGATGGCTTTGGTGGAAATTATATTTAAGAAGTGCTGAAGCTTACTCCAAACTAATGGATAAACATACAGAATCCTAGTACAGCTCTTTCAGTTGCACAGTTTATTATTGGGGGTGTGGTTTTTTTATTTTCTCCATGTAAAGTAGTTAAGCAGTCCTGACTCACGATGCCAAACAGGACACCCAAAGCCATTTTAACATTAAGGAGAGAAAGCACCTAATGTGTAAAGGTGTGGGTTTGCATATTGTAGTGAAGACCACAAGAAAGTGACAATATTAAGCAGATTTGAGTATGTGCTGCAAACAGTGCACTTTCTCTCTGCAGATACAGGAAGCACCAAATTTTAAATAAAAAAACCCCAACATTAATGTACTTCTCTAGATATGGCACATACTAGATTTAATTAGAGCGCTGGTGATATGAAAAATGTTGCCAATTTGGGATTGACCATAACAGAGACTTGTTAAGGTCTACCTTTGAAATTATTGCCCTACAAGATCTGAGAGGATTGATTCCAGAAAATCTTGATCTGAGAGATATGAGACATCAATAAATAATAAGGGCAAGGCTAGCAGTAAAAAAGTGTGAAAGAAATGGGTTCATTTTTTAGTTAGCAAGTTGGCTTGAACGATTTCACTAATCTGAAAATAAAATTGTCCCTCAAGTGAATAGGAGAAAGGGAAGAGAGAAAAATAAGAAAGAGATTTTAGCTGAAAACAGTTTCACATGAGAGAGGCCCTCTTGCCCTAGGGAGAGGGGAAGCTCTTAGAAAGATCAGAAAGTAACACCTGCTTTGTGAAACACAGACCAGTCACCTGCAGATACTTCTGCCTCACATCTCTACTGCCTGGCAAAAAAATAAACAAATATCTGTAGATGCATATTTGTGTTTCAAAGGAACTTTAGACTTCAGTTCTATGCTTTTGCAGAATCCATGTAGTGTCATCCATAAGTAACAAAACAGGCCTAATTTTGCTTTACATTTGGAGTGCTTGAGGATGTGCTATCAAGAAGACAGTTTAAGAGAGAGTCCCTAAAAGTATAAGGCTATTGGCTTTTAAATAGTATCCAGCTGTCAGGATGGCTATTGCCTAGCTAGTTAGCTCCAAGAGTAAAAACACAGTATGAAATACAGGCTCCCACACCTCATCCTGAAACAGTTGAGAGACCTTGTGGCTTACAAATTTCAGTTTGCAACTTTTCTCTTGGCCACAAGGTACCATGAACAGCAGTTATCAGTGGCAAAATGGACAACAGGAATAGATCCTAAATACAAATTACTTAGAATAATAAGTGGATAATTAACACAATATTTTGAATGTGCTAGAAAGTCTTCGAGTATAATGTTTAATCAATTTTTAATATTTTTTTTTAATATTTTAACAAGCAGGCTGTTATCATTGCTATAATCATGCAGTCATGACTCAGGCTACAAAGTAGAGTTCTCATTTCCTGGGAATCTTCCTTCTGCAAAATGCCCCAACAGCTTGCCAGTGGCCTGGTCTGTCAGGCTACACTTTTCCTTTCCTCTGCTCCACACCGCCGCAGCTTTGGCAGGTCAAGGGGACTAGACCTTTGAGGGCAAAGTGCTTTTATACCTCCAGTTCTTCGGTAACTCCCTGAAACTAATTTTTGAACCCACTTATATGAGACAAACTCTGTCGTAGCGTTACCTTTCATTGCTTTTCTTCTCCCAGCCTAAGCCAATACCAATCATGACACGCTACTACACACTTGGGCGAGGCTTGGCCTCTCCCCACACATCTCAGGGATGCTAAGCAGCTAATTACACAGCCAGACAGATACCAATAGAAGCACTGACCCCCGCTCCAGTACCCAGATGGGGTGCTGCCACCTCAGAGACCGCTCACCCCACTGTGCCCTCCTGCAGGCTGCGGTGGCTCCGAGGCCGAGCATCGGCTCTACGCAGCCCTCTTCAAGAGCTACAACCAGTTTGTTCGTCCCGTCAAGAACGTCTCAGACCCCGTCATCATTCAGTTCGAGGTGTCCATGTCCCAGCTGGTGAAGGTGGTGAGTACCCACCCTGATGGGGTGCCCAAGGTGACGCGAGAGTCCGAGCTGGTCCAAACACCCCTCTCTTTTCCAGGATGAAATCAACCAGATAATGGAAACAAAGCTGTGGGTGAAGCACGTAAGTAGAGCTCACTGACAAGGCACACAGAGTCACCTCCTCCCCAGCGCGGGAAGAGCCGTCCGCGGGCTCCCAGCGGCACCGGGCTCGCCAGGCCGCCCTCCCTGGGGCAGGGACAGGCCCCGGGGCTCCCTGGACGGCCGCGCACGGTCGCTCTGCCCGGCACGCTGCTGCCCCCCGGCGGCGGCGGGACGCCTGAGCGGCCGGACCCCCCACACGTCGGCTCCCGCCCCCGGAAACCGAGAGGCCAGAGCCACGGCCATCCCCGCAGAGCCTCCTACCTCACCCCCTGCGGGTGCTGCGGCATTTAAATACAGGCCTGGCTCGGGGCGTGGGTCGTCAGCTGCAGCCCTAACCCTCCGGCGCTATATATCGCCCCTCAATGCGGTAGTTTTGCGGGTGGACTTCTGAAGATGCTGCTGTGGTGGCCACTGATGCACAGAGGAAGCAGCTCAGACCAGAGGCTCCGCACAGCATCCCTTCATGCTGTCACCTCTCAGAAAGCGAGGGCAAACCAAAAAATGTTGACTTCACTTAGAAGGGTCTTTACGTGTTAAAAATGCAATTAATCCCTGTTGCAGTCAGCTTAATAACCAACTTAATTCCTGGCTTCAGCTTAATAATCAAGTTTGTTAAACTGGGGTTTACAGGGCTCTACAAGCCCTAGAGACCAAGGCCGTGACTTAACTGAGCAACTTAACCAACCCTGCAGCTCTCTCTAACCCACCATCACACCCAGCACCAGAGCCCACCCTCAATTTGTTTTCACCACCTCACAGACATCTGGCTTTTGAGACCTAAATTGGCTGATTAAATTCTAACATGCTCTGGCAATAGAGCATCATTCCCTCTTTCACCTCATTGCAGCTACTGAGTAGACATTCTTGGGACATGGGGTCACACACATCTAAGCTATATCTAGACCAACAATCTCCATGTGAATAAACACCAGACATAGATGCTTGTTAAGGAAACATCTAATCATTAATAGCACACAAAATAAAACAACCCTCAAAGTGATACAGTAGCATTTGGTTTGAGTCTAGTCCACTGAATTTCGATTTCTTCACAAACCTAACATAGACTCATTTCTTCCATGCTCAGATCTGGAACGATTACAAGCTTCGGTGGAATCCAGCAGACTATGGAGGTGCTGAATTCATCCGAGTGCCATCTGGCCAGATCTGGAAGCCAGATATTGTTTTATATAACAAGTAAGACTCTTGAGTATTTTATCTTCTTAACTCGGGAAGAAGGAGGGTGATGTTATTAGTTTAAAAAAAAAAAATCAGCAGCAGGTTCACCGAATTAACTGAAAAAAAAGCCTGCTTTTCAACACACCTGTGTCCCACACCTCCCTATTGCTGTAGTCTCCTCTGTGCCATCTACATCAGCATCCCTGGGCAGAGCCAGCTCCCAACCTGGAGCCGCGAGTGAGCAGTTCCAAGTGAACTTTGCTCTTCCCCTGCACACGCTCTCGCTTGTACTATTATTTTTACCACTGTCTACAAGGAAGGTTGCAAGGAATTCCCTGAAACTGAAGAGTTCTTGTCTGTGAGTCAGATCTTTAACTGAAAAAAAATGCAAATACTAGCTTTTTAGCAGTTGAACTATCAACTTGACACATTTCACAATAATAGTGTTGACAAATAAGTCACAGGTAAAGTTTCCTTTGGGTGTCAGTTTCTGAGACTGTGAGAAGCCAAACCATAACTAAAGGAATCCCTCTGCTCTGTAGGGAAGTAGCTCCAGGGAATGGAATTAGATACTCTAAACTTAAGAGTAACCAAAACTTAGATCTATGGAACAACAGCATTGATGCTCCTTTTCTAACTGTGGCCTTAAAATTTTAAATTATCTTTTCAGTTTTTTCATATGAACAACTGAAATTGTCACATAGATCTTATCTTTTATACTTAACAAAAACCTCACCAAAGACACTTCTTATGCAGACACACCCCAACCCTAATACCTCTTTCCATAACCTCTACCTGCACTGTTCACAGACGGTGTGGAAACACCAGATCTGCAGGTATCCTCTTATCAGCCCCTGGCTTCTGAGGTGCTTCATCTAGAACAAAATAAAACAGTTCAGTTGGAAGGGACCTACGATGATCAAGTGGGACTGCCATTTGCAATCTCCTATTTGCTGTTCTGAATATTGATTGCACTGAGCCATGTTATAATAAGGCAGAATATTTCCTTTCATATCCTCATAAAAAAAATTTATACAGCTGTTTATTTCAGTTTAACTATGCAAATTTATGACAGATGCTGACTCAGTCCTGCACATGCAATTCAGCTCAATGCCAACAAGTAACTGTTGACTTTTCCCAAGCAGATTAAATAGTTAATGTATACGATCTAAATGTATGAAACTACCTGGAGTAGTTGCATTCTAATTTTTGTTATTTTTATTTGCTTTACAGTGCAGTTGGGGATTTCCAGGTTGATGACAAGACAAAGGCCCTATTAAAATATACGGGTGATGTGATCTGGATACCTCCGGCTATCTTTAAAAGCTCATGTAAAATAGATGTAACCTACTTTCCATTTGACTCTCAGAACTGCACCATGAAGTTCGGTTCCTGGTCTTATGATAAAGCCAAAATTGACTTAGTTTTAATTGGCTCTACAATGAACCTGAAAGATTACTGGGAGAGTGGAGAATGGGCTATCATTAAAGCTCCTGGGTACAAACATGACATCAAATACAACTGCTGTGAAGAGATATATCCAGACATCACATATTCTCTTTACATCAGGCGTTTACCTTTATTTTACACTATCAATTTGATTATTCCATGTCTGCTGATTTCTTTTCTGACTGTACTAGTTTTCTATTTGCCTTCAGACTGTGGTGAGAAGGTGACGCTCTGCATATCAGTCCTTCTATCTTTAACAGTGTTCCTCTTAGTTATCACAGAAACCATACCTTCTACTTCCCTGGTAATTCCCCTTATTGGAGAATACCTCCTTTTCACCATGATATTTGTGACTCTATCTATTGTCATTACGGTGTTTGTACTTAATGTACACTACAGAACCCCCAAGACACACACAATGCCTGTATGGGTGAGAACCATTTTCTTGAACTTACTTCCCAGGATCATGTTTATGACAAGGCCTGCCAGCGATGAAGAGAATAATCAAAAGCCAAAACCCTTTTTCACTTCTGAGTTTTCAAACTCAAATTGCTTCAACAGTTCAGAAACCAAATGCTGCAAAGATGGCTTTGTATGTCAAGATGTGGCATGCAGCTGTTGTCAGTATCAGCGAATGAAGTTCTCGGATTTCAGTGGCAACCTTACAAGAAGTTCGAGCTCTGAGTCTGTAGATCCTCTGTTTTCATTTTCAGTTCTGTCACCAGAAATGAGAGATGCTATCGAAAGTGTTAAATACATTGCAGAAAATATGAAAATGCAGAACGAAGCAAAAGAGGTAAGAACATATTTTACTATTACACAAACTGCAGGTAGCATGTACCATTAGTGTGTTTTGTAAGAAAAAAAATCTCAAAAAAACCCCACACCCCTCAAAAAAAGTAAAGGAAAAAAGGACAACACAACACAGACCATTGTTTTATACAATTACCCAAGCTATTTTACAAACACGTGCAATTTTGAATGTAGGTAATTTTGGGCAGGAGCTTTGTTGCACAACATTGTCTTTATTGACAACACATATGCTGAGTGAAGCAAGTTAAGGCAACCGGTGGTAAGGAAACACACCCGAGTAGCCATCCTGCAAGATTTGGAGTGAGGATACTCCAAGTTATAAATTAATAGTGGGATTTGCTGACTCTAAGCTTTTAGAGTCCTCCTCCTACAGTTTACTGTCAATAACAAAGAGTGTAAGAATCAACATCCTTCACATTGATGAGATTGTTTATGCTGCTGCTGCTGCTGGGTAAAGTGCTGAAGCTAAATAAGACAACTGCTGCAAGATGGGGTCCATCACCTTTCACAAAACTGCATCTTGATGTAATAAAAAAAAATAATTGAAGTTTTCTTCTTATCATGTTCCTCAAACATAGTAAGAGCAGTAGCCACACCACCACAATCATCACTGAATTTAAATCCTCTGAGGATGGCACTTACAGTTCTGATTTCACCATAATCCAAGTATCTTCATTTTAACTTTATTTAGAATTAGTTGGTATAGAAAATCTGGGGTTGTTTTGGGTTTTTTTTAAGTCTGCCTAAACAAACAAGCTGGAAGCTAAAAAGGTCAAAATTTCAAAACTAACAAATGCATTATTCATTTATATGCATGACAACAATCAAATTTGAGTACTACGTAAGAAACATACTAAAAAATTATATACCAATTAACCTTCACCATTGTACATACTGCCTAAAGACCAGTAAGAGCAGTCTGTTCCAGTAAAAATTTCCGGACAAAGCTGGTCACTTAAGAATGTAAAGGTTTTCACTTTCATTTTTGGCACACAGAAGAGAAGTTGTATCTCAGGAAGTCTGGTTTCTAGGTTAATGACTTTATATTTGAGGAAGTAGCTTTTGGCTTTGCCATAAATAGCATATTCAAATAAAGCTTCTTCCAGATGAATTAATGTGTCAATGAAAACAGAGATAGGCAAGTTGTGCATATATGAAAGACATATGGAAAAAAACTGTGATTCCTATATGAACTAGTACTAAGTGCTAATGAAAGTTAGTCATCCAATAAACATGCCTACTTGCTATTCATTTATTTTTCAGATTCAGGATGACTGGAAATACGTTGCCATGGTAATCGATCGTATTTTTCTATGGGTTTTCATCCTGGTATGTATTCTAGGAACAGCAGGATTGTTTCTACAACCTTTGATGGCTGGAGATGAAATGTAAAGATTAAACAGTAAGCTGTGAAATCAAATAAAACTTTTGCCAACCAACTCTGCACCCCACGCCAGCACCTGCTCTCTCTTCTGTGTGTAATAGAATAAGAATCCCTCTCGGCCTCAAGTGTGCTTGACCAAGGCTTTGTTAAAAATGTGAAAACATGAAAAAACCATAGTATTTTGAACCTTCGTGACAGCTAATCTTAAAGTACTATGAGCTATGCTTGACAGCTACTTTTTGCAGTGACTGGAAAAGACTTAGGTAGTATATTAAATTTTATAGGAATGGTTTAAGAAAGGATTGATAAAGGAATTGAAGATTACATGAATATTTGGAAAGACAACACAGGTTGAATACTTTGGACTACTAGATTTGTTTCCACAAGTCTTGTGCGAAGTCTCTTCAGATCATGACAGGATCTTCTGGGAGTAAGTTCATTCTGAGCTCAATGAATGCCCTCATAAGGATGAAATGTTTAGGAAGCACACATACCAAATTGCTAGAATTGCAATGCAGACATTGCCACCTGGTGTATAAACTGACTCTAACAGTGGGAGGAAAGGACCATGGGCAAGTTTCTTGCAAAAAGAAAACAAATAGGTAAATAATAGATGATGATAAAGCAACCATAATGTAAACTCTGTGCATCCCAATATCCCAATGTATGAGAAGACTGACAGAAAAAAAAAACTATTAAAACCTAATAATGTTTAAAACTGTGTGCAAGTAAGACACACTAAGATGCAATCTGCAGGTTATGCAAAGGATCAAAATACTTTGGTAAGATATTCTGGATACAGAAGCATCTTGTTACAGTGAATTGTTTTATGGCAGAGGAAGGCACGTAGATACAAAATAGTCCTGTCAAGTATGCTAAAACTGCTTCTTAGGCATATCTTTTTTTTTTTTTTTAATCAGTAACTGCAGATAATTTAAGAGCATGAATAAAGAATGCAACAAAATACTGTAATGAGAAAGCATTTTGTAAAAAAATAAACTGTGCTCTCTGTACCAAACTTTTTGGAAATACAGTGTATTGAGTGATGTAACATTTAATAAAATAAAGAGAATAAAGCTGTTCAAAAATGTGCACTTTTTTTCCATTTATTTTGACCGAGTCACAAAAACCTATATAAGTAGCATAAGCTACAGTTCAACACATTCAGAAACAAGTTACATAAGAAAGGTCCAACCTTCTGCACCTATTAAAATTATTTTGTTTCAAATACAGCTGACGATAAGCTGAAGACCCCAAGGACTCTAGCATCCACTATCTTATCTGTATTTATCATGATCAGATTGTAGAAATGACTAAAAGAAATCCATGCATTTGCAAAACAATGTGAATTGCTAGTATAAAAAGTGGGACTTCCTTGGCCAATATACTGCCAATCACCTTACAATGGGCAGTTTACAGACATCATTTAACAAGGGGAAAGAGATGAGCTAATCTATACTTTTATTTAATTTGCTCTTTGTTCAAGTAAGAGTAAACTTCAGTAACTCAAACCCAAGGAGAACTATAAAAAGAAATTTTGCATTTGAAGAGGAAATAAGATATCTAAAGTATTTCTGCAGCTTCCAGACAAATAAAGTCCCTGAAGCATTGTTTAATTTTAGGAATAACAATGGAGTTAAAATATGATAGTAATGGATTAAATCAGATAATCTTTGCAAATTCACCTTTAAAATTAATTATGACAAGAATAGAGGAAATATGGATATCCAATGCTAGATGTAATTGTATAATTGAAGAGAAAGAGTGTCTCCCTTCACAATCAGAATTATTTATAAACTGGTATTAAAAAAAAAAAAAAAAAAGCCTTGCCTGGCATCATTTCCCTGCCTGTTCACTTTAAAAAGCTACAGAAACACAAGAATGTCCTACAGGTGAAAACAATTTTAAATAAATACTAAATTATATATAAGTTATGACACAAGCAATCAGTATTATAGTCAGTACAGTGCCAAACAGTGCTATTCTAAAGGAGATAACATGGCGGGGCAGGGGGGAGGAATATGTATCCATTTTCCAAATTCAAAACCACTATAAAAGCTTACATTAGCAAAGGTACCACAATATATATTAAACTTCACACCTAAACATGTTACTACTTATGCAGTCATTTAAGTAAGTAAAAACTTTCCAAGACTTGCTTTATCTTGGCATTACTGTAGTAGCCCTGCAGGATTGCAATTACATTATGCAATACACTGATAAAACTTTGGTGTAGGAAAAACCCCACCTATTTTGGAGTCTCTACCAGAAATAAAACTTTTAAGAAAGGTGGCATTGGAATGAATGTAAAGAATTTAAAATGAGTAATTAAAGAATATGTTTTAATAGAATAATTTAGAAGTTGCAAGTTAGTTTTCAACACTTACAGAAAGCTGCAAGTCCTTGCTGCTTAGAGTTACATATGGTTCTATAAGCAAGAGAACCTATTAAAGGTAGCTTTTTAAGTTCATTGTACCAAATGTGTACAAACTTAATTATCTGTATTTAATTAAAAACTTAAGTCTGAGAAACAAACAAAGGCAGGAAACAATTAACATGTTTACAAGTAACATACTGTATCAAATTCTCCATCAAGAATAAAGCAACCTGAATGTTCCGGTCCATTAGAATACTTGTGCAACTTGGGAACTCATTTAATTCTCTTTGCTTTCCTTTCCATAGCTGAGATATTGATATATATATGTATCCTTTAGGCATTTTAAGGCTTACTGTATTAAATGTTCATGCTAGTATGATAGAATTAACAAGGTTTTAAATTTAGCAGCAAATCACACTGAAAATATATAAAGGCAAACCATAGCCAAGTAGCTATTTTTACTTATATGTTGAGTATATAGGATGCTTAATTGGTATTTTAATTATTATTTTAAATTTATTCTGTAGAAACTTTATACTTCTACAATACATACAAGAGAGCTGATAAAAATTCTCCTTTGCACACTATAGTAAATTGAAATAAGCAACTCTACTGTGTAAATACCTGCAAATATTTAATAGTCAATATAATAATTTACATAGCAATTTAATAATCAGACTGCAGTGATCATCACTAAAAAATTTTGAATCCTCCGATGTCACAGTAGGTGTAAGTGTATGCTTTTTTGACATATCATACATGCAAGTGCTTGAGAAGGCCCTTTTAATTCTGACCTAATTTAGAAGCAACTTAGCAGACTGGCAATAAGCAAACTGACTTCTATGTGTCCTAGGGATGCCAAGCTTTAATATAAACATAATTTTCTGGTTTGGGATTTATTATTTTTTTCACTCTATCAGAAACATGCCTACAAAGAACGTGCATGGAAAGAGAGCTACTGCAAAACTCTTTATAGCCGTATTAGCAGCAGACAGATCCAAAAATATTTTATGTATTTGTACTGCCTACATGTGTAGGTATTATAATACTTGCCCATTTATGAATAACAGGAATAAATAACAGAAGTGATCCAATAATTGAAACCAGAAGAAAAGCCCATAAGAACATTCGATCAAGCACCTGAGCAATAAATTTCCAGTCTTCAACAACCTAAAAAACAAAGAACAAAAGAGTTGGTCATTATGTGCAAGAACAGGTAAAATACAGTACCAAACACAGCAATTCTTAATCATTTTACAGTATACTTTTTTCCAATTGGGTCCATTTGGTAACCCCCTTTAGTAACTTCTTATAATTACATTATAAGCTACAACAGGAACAAACCTTCCCTCTAAGACAAATAAGCTATTTAGATCCGTACTAGATTTTAATGCAGAAACTGACCCTGAGAAACACTGAATAGAGATGAAATTGGTATGCAAATTTCTAACATACCACAGGATTTAGGATTCATGCCATAGCCTCATCATAAAGTGGCATTTCTGAGCAGGAGCTAGAAACAAAAGCTTCTGGCTGGGACACACACATGACAAAACCCCAAACCCAAAAAAACCTTAACCCCCCCACCCCAAACCAAAACCAAAATCACCCAAACTAAACCAAACCAAAAACAGTAGACAGCAGCTGTTGTGTTACATCCAAGATCTGAAAGCTGTGAAGTTACTGCTTCAGAACTACACACTAGGGTGAATACTCACTGTACTTTCAACACTATTTTCCTTGTTGGAATTATTCATATCTGTACACAGTTTTGCAAGTATAGCAGATAAAACTGTGAGAGCAAATTAAAATCCTGCTGAACAATCTTATCCTGTCTTTGATTTGAACTGGAGCTATCCACATTTTCCAAGCCTACTGCTTCCCAAGAGGCAAGGTTACAACAAAACTGACTGTGTAGTTTTTATAACAACTTTTGCAATTAAAGCTCACATTGTCTGGATCCCAAATAACAAAACACAAGTGAATCCCCACTCAGCTATATATTAAGTTCTGAAGTTTAGAGTTACAACATTACACCTGAAAAACAAAATACTTATCACCTCTTTTGTCACTCATAGTCTAATAGAGAAAGTTCACCAAGAGAAGCAACACCAACCCTTAATTTACAGGAAATTTAACAACATTTACATTTAGCATTTAACAACAAACTATTCTATTTGCATTGTTTATACAATGTAGGGGTATTAGATGCTGTTTTAACAGTACAGTAATTTATTCAAAATTAGTCTGGATCCCTTGTGATAATGTCAGATTCAAGTCTGGAGAAAGTACATGAGAGAAGTGAGCTTACTCCTAGGCTAGCATCTGACAACATGTTCTCAGCAACTGATAACTTTCGAAGACAGTAATTTCTGTATAAATCGAAAAAATTTCAGGCCTTGCCATCAGAAACAGATAGCAGTATCATGAGACCATACAGCAAACTTCTACATTTCTATATTATCCTGAAAAAAACACTTCCATCTATGATGTTCCAATACTGCTAGTTTAAAAAGCACAGAAAGAAAAAAGATTCAGAATGATCTTACTCAAATGGTGTAAATATCCAATAAGGACATCTACAGTTCAGAGTGCAAATGTGCTAACTGAAAAAAGCCTTTGACATCTTTTGGTATAATTCAGAGACAAAAAATAATAAAGCTAGAAGAGAATATCCAAGAAGGCACCTAGGCCATGTTTGATCTCAGCATAAAATGACTAGCATACAGCTATAGCTTGCAGTTAAACTAATAAAGCTAGAGCATTAAAACTTGTTTTTATTTGGAATTAGAAGCTGCAAAATAAGGCTTAGCAGTATTTGTTCTGAAAATGTAAGGCAAATGCATTTTTCAGATAGCCTTCAAGTACAACATTAAAATGAAAAACACCTACTTCTCTCAGCAGCACTGCAGGGAACAGTTACGGTACATGCTCTTGTAACAGACAAGTATCTCTGAGAATGTACAATTAATAACATGCACTTCTACTAGAAAGCAAAAGGCTTTAAAAAAACTAAGGACTGTATTTTATCAGCCTGATATCTCTAAGAATTCTCAGCATTGTACCATACTTGTACTTCTTTCCAGTGAAAATAATTACATGTCTTCCCATAAGGCCAAGAACTGGAAATCCCATAGTACACATTTAATACGCAACTGCTTAGCAAACCATTTTCTTAATTTTCTAATTTCCAGTTTTACATAATCAGCACAACATGACTAACACACCCACCTCACGAACTTCATTCTCCTTCATAACATGCCTTGTAATATATCGGATAGAATCTAAAGCTGCTTCCAAGGTGTTCCTAGATGATTCTGATCCATTTGTATTTCCCGTTTCCTCCTTCTGAGCAAAGTACCTGTCTACATGACTTCTCATGCAGAGCAGCTTGGGAAGTTTGTGAAGAAATATCTTGCGAACCCAAGGTGCCATAGCATTGTGTGTAGAAGAAGAGCGATGATGAATATTGATAGCAAAGACAGTTATCACAATGGACAACGTCACAAATATCATAGTAAACACCAAGTACTCTCCTATAAGTGGGATAACTTTAGAAGACGATGGAATAATCTCTTCAATAACTAGAAGAAAAACAGTCAAAGATACCAGTACTGAAGTGCAAAGTGAAATTTTTTCACCTTCATTTGAAGGAAGATAGAAGACAAGGACAGTTAGAAACGAAAGCCCAATACAAGGAATAATGAGAAACAACGTGTAAAAAAGTGGCAAACGTCTAATTATAAATGAATATGTAACAAAAGGATACCAGCAGCATCCATCAGTCCTATTTCCTTTGCTCCCTGTTGCAGTCACTATTTCCCATTCTCCATTATCAAAAAAGTCCCTTTTGTCAACATCATAATCTTCAAGAATTAGATCAACCTGTGAGCCGTCGTAAGTCCAAGAACCAAATTTCATAGAGCAATTTTGGAGGTCAAAAGGAAAGAAGGTTACATCAATAGTACAAGAACTTTTGTAGTTTGCTGGTGGAGTCCAAGCAATGGTGCCATCGTATTTTACCACAGTTTTTGTAGATGTTCCCTCAAAACGTCCATCTGCACTGGAAAAAAAATAAATATATGCATACAATCACAATAGGTTTGTGTTTTTAAACATCAAAATACATTTTTTTATTGTCATGTCAGCTGTCCCCTTTCCCCATTAATAGCCAAAATTTTATATTATGTTAATAGTCAACATTTTTTTTTTTTGTTAAAACTGAATCTCACACAGGTAAACAGCCAGCTTTGGAAGGGTGAAGAATATTTTGAAGTCATTAAAAGATCTGTGCAACTTTCTATGCTCCAGTGAAAGGACTGTAAAAATACTGACCTTTAACAGCATGGCCAAGCTCATGTGTTTTTATTGGTAATACAGCATAAAAAACTTTCAATTGGGCCAAATTATAATTACTGAAGAAAAAAAAAAAGTCACAAAACAGGCAAAACAGTATTTGTGTGCTGCCTCCAAGTGTGAATTTACAATCACTGCAACAGCTTTTTTTCCTGACTCGAGAAGTCAGGAAATATAAAAGCACTGTATATGCACCTGAGTCGAGCAGAAAGGTTAATTCAGAAGTTATTACTTCCGAGGTCTGTTAATTCTCAAAAAAAAAACCAATCAAAAAAACACAACAAGAAGCCTTACAGTTGAGTGTACTTCATTTTAAATTCATTATGAATATGGCTTAGAACAGCATGAGTTAGTTGTTTCCCTCCCATCACTCTACACTATTAGTTTGTGCCCAGCCTCGTGCAAGACATTGTTTTCTAATTTAAAAAAGAGTTTACATGAAGAAATGGAAATAAACTCTTCAAAGATACTAATAACTCCACACAAAAGCAAAGCATTTAAGCAAAATCCATCTGCATTCAGAGGCAAATTCTTCCACACATTCTTAACTCTACTATATGTACATGCACATCTATCCAATGAGCCTTCCAGAAGCAGCTTGGATTGCTTAGTTCAAAAGTAAATGTATTTCATATGAAAAGATTAAAATCTTACTTGTCATATAACACAATATCTGGAATCCAAATAGAATCTGATGGGACACGAATAGATGTTATTCCAGCATAGTCTTCAGGATTCCACCTTAATTTTACATCTATCCATTCCTGTGGATACAAGAGATGTAAAAATCATTATTATTGTGAAACTGATTTAAGCAGAGCGAGACTGTCTGAAAAAGGATAACAAGGGAATTAAAAAAACCCAAAGAAATGGCTTCTAAAATTGGCAAATTTCCTGACCAGGCATCTATTTACCTTATCCAATATTTGCTTTGTTATAAGACCCATTTGACAGTATTTCTGTAGAAAATCTTAAACTCCTTTTTCAGAGCACATATATATAAGTAAGAGCTATCATAATGTATCAACAATTAAATTTGAAAAAAGTTTGTTCTGACTGAGTATCAATGACTTTGGAAGCTGATCTGAAGCAATTTAAACAATTTAAACATTTTCATCATAAAAAATAAATCATGCTGCAACTCTCACAAGATAGTTGTTCCTCTTTCTAACAGCAACCTAAAAATAGCACCATTAAAAGCACAGTAGTAAAATTACTTTGGTAATTTCATACTTGAACTAAAAGCTCAAGAGGAAAAATTCAAGTTCCTAATAATTCCCCATCACTTAGAATTTAAAATGCGTATTCAGGTCAGTTCTTATTTTATTTGAACTGCTTCATTTGTAACAAGTTTTGCAGAAACCATTAAGAGGGCACAAAGTGTTATCATTGATATACTGGCATCTCACACTTGCTGAGTAGACTCAAAATTTTCCTGAAAAGAAATAAAAACTTTGCCAGAAGTTACAGTTACTGGAAAAGAAGGGAATGGGAAGCAACGGGGAAAAAAAAAAAGCAAAGGAAGTAGCCCAAACGAAAATAATTTCGTAAGCTAGCAAGTATAATCAGGGTCTGCAAACATTTTCTAAGTTAAATCAAGAATGATTTGTGAGCAGGATTTCCCAAGTTAATAGTGGCCATTAAGTTTAGCACTGGACTTTGATTATTATAAAGCTCAAGGCTTTTTCTTGACCATACACAAATATTCTTAAAAGAAAAAAGTAGGTCTTCATAGCAAGCATATTCAATTTTGAACCTGAAATTCTTCAGTGATGTTTATCCAATAATCTCAAATACTCCACAACAGAAAGATCTTAGAACTACCGTGCAACAGACTGCACAAACCCATACTTTTCTTAATATAGTTTTTGAAAGAAAATTTATCTACTGAACCAGTAACTTTGATGGTTGGATACATGCACTTTGGTGTATTAAATGGCTGTGCAATGCTGTATCAGATTTCTTTAAATTAGGTAATTTTTTTAATTTACCTTTGCTTGTTTTAGTTTTTTAGGAGTTTTAAAACAATTAACCCTTTAAAGCATTTCCAATGACATTTTTTAGATACTATATAAAATAAAAAATCATGCAACAACTAAGTTTTTTTCATTATACAATTAATTAGAAAAGTTTCTTCCAACTTTCGACTTGCAGTTACAAAGCTTCAGTTCCTCATTGATATTTTACACATACCTGCTTCAACCAGACATTTGTTGTCATCAATTGATTTTTCTCATCCTATGAAAATAAAGCATATTTTGTGAAAGAAAATCTGCATAGTACGGTCATAGTAACTAGCTGCTTTAGTTCAGAGATCTGTAATTTAAAATACAAACTTCTCAATGCATTCCAGTCACAGAACTATGTTGGTATGAGAACTGCTTAACTATATTTTATTTTACTGTATTTTATGTAGTCTTACATAGTTTTTCTATGGAAATATATGTAGTCTTACGTAGTTTTTCTATGGAAATATAGAGGAACAGCCAAGATGTGGAAGAAAAACTCCGACAGCTATGATCAGTGAATTCAATTTGAAAAGAGTATTCTGAATGAGTGAGTATCGGGGGAAAAAATAATTTGGTTGATCTCTTTTATATCACAGGTAATGCTCAGAGAATCTTCATTACTATGGAAGTGAAGCTGAAGGCTTAGAAGGGGTGGGGTTTTTTGTTCCTTAAGGGCAGAAAAAAGAGCAGTATTTGCAAGTGTTTCTGAATTTTACAGGAATGACATTGACAAAGTTTAAAATATTCAGTTTTCCCCTGAATCAATAACTTAAAACGTAATTCCCTACGCTTAAGAATCACACACTTTTTTCCAAAAATGCTACTAAACGTAAGAGCCATTCTCAAACTCTTCATAATAATTCCATGTCCCCATGTACAATGCATTCTTTTATTATGCTGATAATAATTTTAGAGCTTTCATCTATTGTATGTAAGATAAAATACACACAATTATTTTATATGACATTATGTTACAGAATTTTAAGAATTAGGGAAAAAAGTAAACAAAATTATTTACTATACATACCACATCTACTAGCTGAGAGATTGCGAGGCCAAATTTTATTTTTATTGTGTCATTCAAGCGTTCCACTGGACGAACCCATCTTTGATAGTCTTCAAATAAATGTTTAAACAAACGATCTTCACTTTTAGCAATAAAAGAAGGTTCAGATACACCTATACATAAAAAATAAATATTAAAATTCATTTAAATAAAGTGTCCATTTGCATTCCTGTGTCCAAAGAGCTACAGTTATGTTTATGCAGAATTAAATTTCTCATCTTATTCCCTTTTCTCTGGAAACATGGCTGGGGTCTTGAAAGAAGAATTTTATAAGATTACCTGGTTTTATCAGCATCTCCATACCACTATCACACTTTTAAAATCTATGACTCAAGAAAATGAAGATAATTCCAGTAATAATAAAGGCAAAATGCACTTATATAATTTACCTAGTGCCATGCAATTATGGAACTCACCTAAAATTAAAGGGTAATCTATGAGAGACTGAAGTTCTATGATTCTAGAACCAGGTCATTTTAAAAACCTACATCTACACTATACAAGTCTCTAGTATACTGTAGAACTTATGTTCCAGTTCAAAACATTAGTCTCTTCATATTTTATATATTATTTATTCTAATGTTTAGTCACATCTGTAGTGTATAAGCTTTTCAGTACTTGTAGAGCACTTTTTCCCCACAGTGTTTTATATTTTAAACACGTGCCAATCTATTTACCAGTCTGTCCTCTACCTAGTCTAATGTTATAGGGAAGGGAAAGCACCCTTCTAGTTAATAGCATACATTCAGTTATTTCTTTTTCATAGTTCTCAAGGATTAATTTCAATGCCTAGAGACTGGCTGATGACTGGGAATAGACAAAAATCTTTGTATAGTACTGTAGACACAGAAACTGCAGGCAGAGAGGAGCCTGGACTTTTTAGAAGAGATATACAAGTTGCCCCAAGACACCTCATCAAGCAACTACTGTACTTTATCCTTGGGAATCCACAAAAAATAATTTTTTTTATTAATGTGGTCTCACTGAAGTTTATCAGGAGAAACTCTGTTATCCAAAAAAAGGCAAAGTTTAAGGTGACTCCATTATGAGGGCCCATACAAAAAATTATATACCCTAAATAACAAGAGAAGGAAAAATTTGGGGAAGATAAGTAGAGTGGGGAGGAAAAAAAGTCAAGATCAGTGTCTAGTTAAGTAACTTGATTAAGAATAGCTTTCAAAGGCAGCGTGAAAGACCAGAAGGCAGCCACAGCCTCAAGAAGTAGCACAAGGTACACACATCACCTTGAAAAGAAGGGATCCAAAATGGGTCTCCATTCCCAGAGAGAAGTCAGAGCAACCACCCCAAGACATGAATGTATGCTGTAGTCAAAGATTTTTACTACTCACCGATGAGATTAAAACTGACTGAAACTAATGGTGAAGAAAGACCTAACAGTTATTATAGTCAGTTTAAGGGACAGAGTAAACCAAAGAAAGATATTCACAACCATCTCTTTTAATGCAGATTTAAAATATTATGCCATTACATAAAAGTATGGCGTGACCTCTCGAGAAATGTTTGCTAACAGCATCCATCTAAAAAAAGATGTATCAGAAACAGAAAAGCACCAGAGAATGTCATAAACAGATTAAAACCAGAGACAGTCATCCATACAAGGAGAGATTTAAAAGATTAACATTATTTTGTTTGGAGAGGAAGTAAATTTAGTGACCATAACAGAAATAGATAAAGTAGTGAATGATACATGCAGAAAAAACACTGATGGCATTTAACCTTTCTCATAAAAGAAGGTAGAGGAAACAAAAGCATCAATTAAAAGCAGTATAAACAATTTTTATTTGAAGTTCATTACCATCAACATTCGGTAAATCAGAGATTATTAGACATTGAAGAGGACTAAAAATTGAGAATTGCCTGGGAGTACTAAACTGTCAGTTACACCAGGTAGCATCATATTTGCATAGGGTATCAGTTCTTATTTCAACACAAATTTGATCAACAGTTTGATGGCCTGCATTCATTGCAGATACTTGGCTAACACCATTAAAGCCATTAATTTAGATGAACCTAAGCTAGCTCTATGTGACTACAGCCACTGCAGCCTAGATAACTGAGGCAATGTAAGTTTTAAATTTCCCTTCCATTCATCAACTCTTCTGACAGCTGTGGCTTTCTGCTGCGCTGCAAACACCCCTTCCAACCCAAAGCACTGCAGAGCCCACCACAAGAGAATTCCCAGTCTTCTGCACAGCTAGTTTGGGGCAGTTCAGTAGAACTATTGTTATGAATACTAACTGGATTTTCTCTATAATTTGATAGTAGGAACAAAAGCAGAATGTAGCTTAAGAAAGAGGATCAAAGTAAGAGCAGCAGGACTCCTTTTCCCTCCAAATTTTTTCATATGCACTAACATGCTGCAGAATGGTTCTTGTTGCAGGCCTGTCATAATTTTATCCCAGCTGGCAACTAGGACCTCGTGTCTATTCACTCACTTCCCCCCACATAGGATAGGGTGAAGAGGGAGAAAATGTGAAAAAACCTCATGGGTTGAGATAAAAGCAGTTTAATAGGACAGTAATGAAAAAGAAAATAGTAAAAGTAAAAGAATATACTAAGTAAAGTGGTGCTATACAATCGTTCTCACCACCCGAGGATTGGTTGCCCATCCCATCCTGAGCAGTGATTGTGGATTCCTGCCATCTGGCCAAATCCCATTTCTATCCTGAGCATGCCATCTGTGGTATGGAAGATGCCTTTGGCCAGCTTGTCCTGTCTACACTCCCTTTCACGGGAAGCTGAAAAATTCCTTGGCTTAATACAAACATCACTTAGCAACAACAGTATGTTTTATCAACTTTGTTCTCATACTAAAGCCAAAACACAGCAGCGACTAGGAAGAAAACCAGGATAAGGCCAAATCAGCATTTGGGGTTTTGTCCTTCCATTTCAAAACAAATCTACCTGTTTACAGTGTATTTCATTCATTTGCAAACATTTAGCAACCTGTTGTTCAACAAGCTGTATTATTTGTACACAAATGAACATCTTTCTATTTCTAGATTGTTGAGATCTGGATTGTGTAACAGGAGCAACAAACTGATGGGCAACTTGCATTGTACCACTGAGCATCTCAGGTGGATACATGAAAATATACAGGAGACTAAGAATTGCTGCCAAAAAGGCTCCAACAACAGAATGTCACACACACAAGTCACCTTCATAGCTTATTAAGTTAAAATATATTTATTGTTATTGATACCTTAGCTTCAGTGTATCCTCATTAGCCAAGAAATTTTTCTTATCTGTAACTATACATAGATGCAGTCCTGCTTTTAATGGACATCTAAAAGAACACTTCCTGAACACACAACTTCTCTATTTCTATATCCCTCTTTCCTGAATTATGAATGGATTTGTGTATATTTCAGCCTAACATTACAAAAATCAAGTATTTATGAATTAGCTTTAATTACATTTCCCTTTTACAGTTACAGCTCTCAACTGATTTTTTTTTGTACAGTTTGAGAATGACGATGCAGCTGGGTATTCTCTCTCCATTAATTGACCTTGAAGCAATGCAGAGGCAAAGTTGCACTTTCACCATTTCTGTGTTCCTGTAAGATGACCTCCCGTACAGCAATACAGCATCTTCAGGGTACATGCTGTTTCCAGATTAAGCTTCTCTTAAAACACAGTATCTTCTCTGCTATGCTAAATGGGGGACATGTTCCTTTATCACTTCCATATACTTAGAGAATTTTTTTCAAACATTTTACGCTCAGACCTAAGTACACTCACTAATTTATTATGATGACTGTATTTACTTACAATATAGCTCAACTAATTTTTTTCTTTTTTCATTTTCTATCACAGAAATATCCCCACTTTTTCATATTCCTAGATTATTCTGTGTGATTAATAAACTGGGACATACCATCTGTAAAAGCTGGCCTATATGAAGGAGAACTCTACGAGGAGGCTGGAGATGGTAACAACAATATTAAAGTCAGCAAAAATAAAATAACCACCCCTATCTTTCCATATTTTATTTAATAATACCACACAGCTCACTTGTTATACAGACTGTGTGTGTTTATCTTTTCCTTGTGTCTGTATGCTTTTAAGATTATAATAAACGATGTAATTCTTAGTTAATTACTGGTGTTAGCACCATTAAGGAAAAAAAAATGTGAACTGGTAGCAATCAGAAAAAAAAAAGTACAGAAGAGAGGAAAAGAAGTAAGATACAGTTACTAGCTTAAGGCACCAGACTGGTTGGAGAAAAGCAGAAAGAGGTCAAATTGTACGACTAGCAACATTAACAAACAACTTGGAATACAAGTCTCATACTAAATCAGATGGTAAGAGATTATGGAAGCACCCCTGCTACTAGCCCACTGTACAGAAAAACCCCCTTAGATTTGTAGCTTTTGAAGGACAATCCTAAGCAAGCTTGTATTTGTGTGTCTTTTTTTTTTTTTTTTTTTTTGAGGTCAGGTAACTTCTGTCATTGAAATCAAAGGTATATTGTTCAGTGATAAATCCCCCAAAAGATGTTTACTTTATAATTACATCTGAAATTCTCCTCTGCTCACTCCTTCTCAGCTTGATTCTGTGTTCAGCAAAAAACACATAAATTGCAGAATTTTTAATTCTGCAAAAAGGAGATAAGCATTTATATACAAAGCAGACTAAAGACTTTTTAACTTTGAAGTAGTTGGAGCTCACTTTTGACAAAACACTAAGTAGAAATTCTAATTAAACACTTGATCTTGGACACAACTATATTTTAAAAAATCAGTCCTAAACATTTAACAAACTTTTACTAAAATACTTTGGAAGAGCTATGTAGAAAAGAAGAGGAAGTATTACATGGGTCTCAGATTCATGAATAGCACAACGAAACATGTACACGTCTATTCGTTTTGTTAACATCCTCAAGGCAAGTTCATTTCACTAGTGCTGCTAACAGCAGACTTTTTAAATGCTTCAAAATGTTTCAAATAAATTTCAAAAATATTATTCTTTTGTAAAATATGTCTTTTTTCATTGTTTCTTACTGTACCAATATGGGACAAAATTTCTTAACATCTTAATATGATTTAGCAGCAGTACTCTTTTTATAAAAATTACCAGTGAAATATTAAGTATTACAGCTCATATCTTTTTATAAAATTTTGTTTGTTTTTAAATAAGAGAACATCACAGTCCATGTTACTCCAAAGAATAGACTTTTTTTGAACTCTATGTTCCTCTGCACTTCCTTAGACAAAGTGTCTAAGAAACACATCGGGGTTGCAGGTATAACACTGGTCTTTATACTTTACACAGTGTAGTTCAAAGCATTTTCTAATCCATATAACTGAGCGTTAATGATTTCAGGTTTTCTTTTGATTGCTACTCAGTGCATTTTCCAAAGAGGTCCATGGGAGAAGGGAAAGGGTCCCTTTTTAGAAGCCCAGTGTTAAGATGTAGATTCAGAAGTAATATATATATTAGTAATGCAGATTTATAATCACATGCCACTATAATGAAAAAGAACACTACTAAGGACAACAAACATGGCAAAATATCCATACTTCATAGTTAACATTGATTAACAGTGTGCTATCATAACATATAGATTGCTATCCACAAATCTAACTACTAAAAACTACAATTAATAGTTTGCCTAAAAAACCAGAGGTGAATGAATACAATACATTAGTGTATTTATAATTTAAAAAAAAAAAACACCACAGGATCATCTTAATAAAGTAATACATTTTACATTATTTATAACAAATGAAACATTTTGAAGCCTAGAAATACAATGGTATTTCTAAATATGGTATACTCTAAAAATTGTTCAGTGAACATTTTGAGAGGGAAAAGAAAAGTTTTTCATCTTTCCTACAAATTAATTTATTCTACAGTGAGCAACAGCACTTTTCCTCCTTAAAATTTACCATTTTTCTCCAAACAAATCCAGTGACATCACAATATTTTGGTAGCTGGTGACAACTCTAACTGCAAGTCATATTTATATTGCAGCAGACAGGAAAAAGTAGAGTAACATTAACCACACAGTTCTCCGTCTAAGCCTCCCTTTACATTTTAAAGGATCTCCCACCACTACTTCATTAGGCAGAAAAGACACATAATAGATTTAATGACATATAAAATTGAAGTTTTGTTTCTGTATGGATTCACCCCCTCCCTTTAAAAGGGCTTACTTTTCCTTCTATGCTTTAGCAATTGCCAAGAATCCAATCACTAAGTCAAGTGTTAAGAGTAAGCATTTAGAAAGATCAAAATCATCTTTACTAGAATGTCTGTAAAGTAAAGTAGGATTACTTGTAAAGAAGGATCTGACAGCCTTGTATTTCTATCAGTGTGTATTAATATATGCCTGGCAGCTGCTTGCTGCTGCAGGAACCTTTATGATTTTTTGTTTACTCCGGGGCTTTCAAGTTATTAGAGGGATTTCTGTCTCTTCTCTTATCTAGCACATCATTCTCCTGCCAACTAGTGGCAAAATAAAATGACATATTGTGGACATGAAAACTATGAAGGATTTTAAACTACGATATTGCTTAGCACTTACCACACCACCAATATGAGCAGAGGTAGAAGAGCTGCACACAGAAAGCAGGGAAGTTGTTTCTTACTTCAACTCAAATTTAAAAGATTTAAGTTTCTGGCTTGGTAATTGGAAAGTTGAATTAAACTAATAGCTTAGTGTCAAGGGACAACTGTGACTCATATTAATGTATGCACTTACAAGTTTGATTAATAACAGTGTAATATACTGCCATGTAGTTTGCAACTAATCAAGAAATAGGTAAGATCAACTACAGATTGATGGTCAGTCTTTAGATTGAACCTAACTGGAGCACAAATCATTTCTTTCTGAATGTGTGCTATGGATTCTACTGTAACTACACACAATATGCCAAAGGGCTTCCAGAACTCTATAGTTCAGCTATGTCAGCAGCCATCTACAGCGCTACCATTACATGTCTGTGGCACAGCACAGCACTTCCTTCTGAGTTCACTACCACTAATATTCTCCACTCAGTTTTCAGCAGCAGAACTGTGATCTTTTTCCCGGTCCAACAGCTGGGGCACAGGAAAAGGCCGTCTCATGTCAGGTTGCCTCAGGTTAAAAATTGTGGTCACTCTGAAGCCAGGAGGAAAAGATTCAGGATTTTGACACCTCTCTTAATACCACTCCTAACCATTGCATCATTTTCACCCACTGTTGACCTGTCAGTGATGACTGAAAATGGACTGCAAAGACAGCGCTGATAAATGCTGAATGCAAGCAACAAAACCCATGCATACAAGTGTGGATAGTGCAAAGAATAAAAGGAAGAACAAGCATGTAGAATCTTCAAAGTATTTTTGAAGTATTTATTCATACAGATTTAGAGGGTATACATCATAGAAGTAAACATAAATACAGGATGTATGTAAATAAGACCTTTAGGCAAATAAGACACAGGCTTTGGGCCTCTCACAAGCTGCCAGGAAGCTGTGGGTGCTGCAGAAGTTAAACACTGATTTTACCTTCTGCCACAGTAGCATTTTGCTAAAGCAGCTCAATTCCAGTCTCAAATACACTGGAACATATGTTCTTACAGCTCACAGAAATCAGAAACTCTGCTAAAAAGCAGACACAACACAGGAGATTTCAGAAAAATACTATCATATGAAAAACAGGTTTTACCATTCTGAAAAGTGGGAAACTACGCAAGTACTTCCTTCCGCAGTTCTTTCTACAAATCAACAAAGACATTTCTTCACGTATTAGTCCTCTCATTTTTCTTCCTAAGAATGTATAAAGAAAGCACAAAATATTTTAAGAGAAAAATCCCAAGAAACACAGGAGGTTGGGCAGGCGGAAGGATCTGATCAAACTGAGTGGAAAATGTTAGGGTGTACGAATTCCCAAGGAAACACTATCACAGGTACGCAGCATGGCACAACAGTGCTGTGGGTGGTTCTTAATTTCAATTCGTACATGTAAGTTTCACTTAGTTAAAGACCCAGAGCAAGGAACAAAACTTACAAAATCAGAATGCATTTTAGATCAGCACATATTTTGTCTTGTCAAATCAGAGTTATCCAGCATAAAGGGTTAGTTCACCTCTGGACAGTTAACTGAATAAAACACCAAATTCATTTTCAAGCATTATTAAAGTATTATAAAAACAGTCACATCTATAATTCACTTTTACTCATTAAAATGATTACAACATGCCAAGCAATAGCTCTAAGATTATTTTAACTGTATGTACGTGGTACTCTGATTTAGCTTATTATTTTTGTTTGCCCTATATTTTAATAATAGGTAGCTATAATGATTTACATCTTTTTAATAGCAAATCTCATTTTATTTGAGAGTGAACAACTATATAGAAAAGAAAATTTTGTCCTCACTAGATACAATCTGTTCTCAATTAAGTCAAAATGGTTGGTTTGTGCCAAAAGGCAGAATTTGACTTAACCTGACTGCAATTCCATACAGTCATATATACCATATAACGTAACATAATTTCACATAGTAATATCTTCTGCCAGAGCAGTGATGAAAACCACTGCTCTTCCAAATATGGAGACCAAAAATAATCTTTTCAATCACGTTCTGCATTAAGAGACTGAATTTCTACATGTTGAATTAAAACTAAGTCACAGATACCATTTACATTCCTTAAACCACACTTATAAACATTTTTTCAATTTGAGGCTAATATTAAAAGAGTAAAAGAGTCAATTTTATTTTTCTGCTTGTAAATATTGTAGTTACGACTTCAAAACATTTTTGCAAAACGCTTAGCAATGTAGCGATAAATTATGTAAAAGCAATGCTTTGAACTAACTACTTCTAAACAATTCTTTGAAGAAGCATTAGTTTTGCTCCTTTAATCTTTGTGTAATTTTATAAACACTTTAGCTTCACATGTTATTTTACATCATTCAACTCTGAAAGTTGCATCCTGATTGAATTAGAAGACTGACTCTTTTGAAGTCAAAGGAATAATACATGACCAAACTAAGAAGAATTTTGTTACAAAATCTTAAGAGGGACATTTTATGTGCAGCCAGATCCATATTTGATACTGCAATTATTAAAATATATTCTGTAAATTCAGCTCCATACCAGCTGCAAAGAGCACACACCACAAATCTCCAATTGCACCTTGTCTCAGTAAGCGAACAGAGCAAAAATTGAAACCTATGACACTTCAAAACGTTATATATATATTAATTTTAAAAGTGAACAACTACGTGATGAAGTGTGTGTTAGTCAAGACTGATACGCACCCAAAGAGCCATTTTCCCCTCATCCGTGACAGGGGCAGCTCTGTGGAGCCCGTTTGACCACGATCTCAGTAAGTCACGTTGATTTTTTAAAAAAACTAGCCTAAGTCCTGCAATCCCTACCTCAGCACTCCTCGCGACCGCCAGAACCCCGCTTCACCTTGAGATCAGCCTTATTTTACCGTCCTCTTGGCAAAAGTTGATGGCGGGGGAAAAAGTGTGATGTGTGGTCACCTCAACCCCGGCGGCGTTTTCGCCTCCACACTCCCCCCACGCAAAAACCCGCCTCGTTTTACCACACGAAACGCGCTCCCGTCACCCCCAGCTGCCCGGTAGATCCCCTGGGCTCCGCTACAACCTTCCCCCGGCGGCAAGCCCGCCACCCACCCCTCCTCAGCGGCCGCGGCGGGGCGCCCCTCACCCGCACGGGGCCGGCCCCCCGGGGTGCCTTACCCGCGTAAGGGGCGCGGG
Organism: Scolopax mira; assembly: GCA_004320125.1. Classification (NCBI taxonomy): domain Eukaryota; kingdom Metazoa; phylum Chordata; class Aves; order Charadriiformes; family Scolopacidae; genus Scolopax; species Scolopax mira. The sequence continues at coordinate 72,920 of BJBW01000394.1, forward strand.
CGGTGGAGCCGGCTCGGGGCTGGCCGAGAAGGGGCGCGAAGAGGCAGGTGAGGAGGAGGAAGGGGCGGCCGCAGCGCTGCCAGGCTCGGAGCTGGGCCATGGCTGGGGTACTGCCCCCCGCTGCCTGAGCCCCGCGGCGCGGACGGGGCGCAGGGACCGGGCGGCGCTGGCCACGCCCCGCCGGGCAGCCGTGAGGGGGCGCGAGGCCGGGGGGTGGGGGAAAGGGGAGGGAGGTTTGTGGAGAGGAGCGCGCGCGGCGGGAACCGTTAGAGCGGTTGGGGGCGGCGGGAGAGGGGGGAGCGACTCAGCGAGGCGTCGTCCTGGGTCGTTCTGTCCGCCGGCGGCCCTGAGGTACCGGCTGCTGGGCCGGACCATCCCGCCGCGCTGCCTGCCTCGGCGGGTATCGGCCATCGCCTTCTTCTCAGGGCTGGCCGGAGAGGATCCCTTCTGAGGGAAATAGGAGCGCCCTCGGAGGAGAAGCTGTAGCCGGCCCACCGAGCGCCGTGCCCAGGGGCACCGTTCAGGCACCGTGACACACACACCGCTCCTCCAGAGGCGCAGGTGCTGCCCAGGTAGGCGGGGAGCCGGGCCGCCGCCCCTGCCTCCCCGGCGGCCGGGCGGGCCTCACCGGCAGGCGTAAACCTTAAATGACGATGGTCAGTCCACCTGGGGAACGTGCGTGTGGTTTCATCCACGTTTTGCGAAGGGTATGAGCTTAAGTGGATTTTAGCGCAAAGGGAAATCTTAAACTCATTTTTAACTTCCATTCCATATGAAGCACTCTGTAGGTTGTTGGGGGATGTGTTTTACCAAAGTTTCTAAATCAGAATGTTTTCGAACTTTTAATCAAAAATAGATAAACTGATGGTTCTAAAAAGACCTAGGAGATTTCCATATTTATGTATATTCTATATACTCTCTACGAAGCCCCACCTTTTTTTCTGTGTCATGTAAATAAAAAGCTGTTACGAAAGACAACTTTAAATGCACAAACTGTGAAATATAATTAGTGATTTTCCCTAAATCAACCTAATGGAAATGTGCAGCGTGCACACTGCCATGGAAAATACAAACAGCTGGCCTTAATGCATTTTTTACATTTAAGATAACGTTTGGAGAAAAGGTTTGGAAAGCAGGGCTAAATGGCTTTACACAGTGTTAATTAGCTGCTACATGAAAAGTGTAGATAGCAGATTCCTCAGAGAAATAGACCCCTTATTCAACTCAATTTAAGCAACTGTGTACCTTCCTAAAATGAGCATTACCCAAAGTAGTAATTTCATTAAGCATTGTCAATTATCAAAATTCTTTTATATCAAGTCTTCCTTTCACAGAAAAATAGTGCATCTCTGTGTAAATCATGAATCTTTTCAATGAACAAAACAGAGTACTTAAGCATTACAATCCCTTTCTTTATTTTGAAACTCGTGGTTTTCTGTATTATCTTCTCCTGCAGCCATATTTAGGTTGTGCGTGTCTGCAAGAGAGAATGCAGTCAGTACTAGCCATCTGAATAAAAGGCTGCTTACACAGTAGTTTCTTCCAGCATGCTGCTAGTGACATGTTGTATTGATTTGAATGCTCTGCAGTAAATATGGTCATTTTATAGATTGAGAATCCATTTCTATACTGTATGTCCTCCATACATTAAAGCATGCAGTGACTGACTCTTATTTTGAAATGCTCTACTGTGTATGCAGTGGTCAATCCAACATTTTAAAATAAATAAAAGTGTCTTTTAGCCCGAAGCGTGACACAATTTTATTCTGTTTTATTTTGTGATGCACTGGAGTTATGATGTTTTCCCAAGTGCTCCAAAAATTGCTAGGCAATGCTTCTACCGAAATTGCAAATCTGTAGTTTTTTGATGGCAACTGGTCCACCACTGCACACTCTACCTGGTCTTTCTAACGTAAGGTGATCATGTAAAATGTATATGTCTGTTAGCAGCCTATGTGCATTGCAGTAAATGCATTTTAGAGCCGTAACATCTAGTTAATGGCATTCAACACAGCTGCCATTCCAATGTGCAGGACACAGCAAACGGGTTTTATTACATAACTGAATTTGTTTGCAGCTGGGTCTTAGCTAGGCAACAGATACTGTAAGGTATAAAAGGATTAAACTCTCTAGGTTACACGCCTAACATTTTGCTAAATATTTTATGTAGCATCATCTGGCACACGTTAATTATGTTGTACTGCTGGTTTCAAAAATAGCAGTTATAAATAAAAAGCCGTTTTTTCCCTACTGCTTTGAATTTGGAGCAAAATGTTAACACGAACAGCAGCATGTTAAGTTTAATATTTATCATTAAGTGAAAGTCTAAACAATTACATGAGTAATGTCTGCTATCTTTCAAAGGGTTCTTCTCAGCAGGAGCTGACATCTGAAGGTCCCCACTAAAGGGTGTTCTGAGGATCTCCAGTAAATTGGCTGATGGCAGCTTTTACTGTGCACTGAGGAGTACTTTAACTGGAAAGCCAAATGCCAAATTAATCACAGATAAAAATAGCAAGCTGCTCAGCTCTCTTTGTAAAATCAAAAGTATTCTAAGAAAGTTTTTGTGAAGCTGAATTTTCTCCAGATTAAAGCCAACAGCTATATAACCAGGGATCACTCTCAGATCAAGTTATTCTAGCAGCTTTTCATATTGCAATAGAAATAACTGCAATTAAAACTTGAAAATGAGGACAACTGTTACTACAGGAAAACTGTAATGGAAAATATTCTTTAAAGAAAATGAAAGACATTCAAGAAAGTCCTACAATCTCATCTAGTCTGAAGCTACATCGTTTCTTCAAGTATGAAGTACTTGAGTGCATTAAATTATGTGTCTTGTATACACTTAGCTTTTATCTAGGTATCTCATACAGTTCTCTGTACAGTGGCCTCTAAAACCACTAATATGAATACCTTGTAATCATTAATGTGTTCTCACAACATAGTGGAAAAGTATTGTCCCTAATTTTAAGATTATTAACAGAAAGAATAAATACTTACCTTGGGAATTCATAATAAAACAGAGGCAGCCACCAAATTTAACATAGTCCTTTGTTTATCATCTTAATTTGTGTGCCTTTGTAACTCTGACAAGTTATATTTGGATGAATAAGGAAGCATACCTAAAGGAATCTTCTGTCTTCCAGTGGACAAAGACAGGAAGTCTCATAAGAAGCAGTCTTAGACGTTAATTTTACTTTATTTGAACAGAAAACAGTCATCTAGAAAACAAACTCTTTTTAAACGCTGATAGATGCAAGAGACAGCACGGGTAATTACTGGAGAAGCAGTAGTTTCATTATCTCTTAAACTACTTAGAATAACAAACCACATTACAATTTATTGGGACAATCTATTTGTGAATACTTGCCCTAATGAATCTATCATGCACTCAAGTGAGATAGAAATTATCCAGTCTTTAAGTTTACTAACATCGTATTATGCAAACAGTTTCAAGTAGATACTTTTACCTCAATTTGAAAATGTCACTTTCCACAGCACCACATGAATTTCTGGTGTTAAAATAACATTTAATCCACAGCAATAGCTAAATATTTGAAATACTTGCATAATACACTGTAAACTCTACGTAACACTACATACACCAAAAAAACATACAAAGAACAGAAAGATTATTTTGATTAGCAAAGACAAATGTATCGCCAAAATCATTTTTCTGTTCTTACGACTTATCCCCAAACCACTCCCAGTAAAGGCACAGATAGTGGTGATTTTTTAAAAAAAATTTTTTTTTAACACACAAAGCCAGAATCAACACAATAGGCCTATGCAGCCACAAGCTGCTCTTTTTCTAGTAAAAACAGGTAAGGAACCTGCATTAATGTAAGATGTCCCAGGAAGGTTCTAGTCAACAAAAAAGATCTCCAGCATTTGCTTATTGTCCTAGGTTCAAATACAGAAAAAGAATGAGGAATTAAATGTAGCTGAGCAGAACTTTTACTGTAATCTCGGGTATGAGTGCCAGCTAGAGGAACTCACCTATTCCAAGGTAGGTAACTGAGGCCCATCTCACAATGGGCTGAGAATGGCATTCATCAGTGCTGGCAATTAGATCAGTAATTATTGTTCAAAGACTGCACTCATAAAGTATTTGACAATACTTTCACTTTAGATAAACAAAGCCTTTAAATAAATGGATCTATCAAAAATGTAGTATAACTACACAACTTACCACAATGCTTCAATACCTAATGGAGTACAGATCAGAAAATTATTTAACTCATTTTGACTTTTCCTTATTACAGTATCTAAAAAGTTCTCCTTTACCGGCAAACGATGATGTAGTGTTTGGCAAAGAAATGCTATTGGTAATTCTTTAAACAAGGATTGAAATATACTCGTTATCCCCTTTTTGTTAGAAACAGAAGCAGTTAAGGAAAAAATATTCTAATAAATCTATATCCTAAGCTATCTAATACTACTTCTACTAGTACACTAAACAAATTGCCTTGCATGATTTATATACATCGATGAACCCAGACTCAGATACTCTTAAGGGTTTCCTAGCAGACAGAAAGCATTGCTGGAGTCCATCACGTCTTGTTTCAAGTGAACTTTGAGAAGTTAGAAAAAACTCCATTTTTGCATTGCTGCTTTTAGGACATATGCTGAGCACTTGTGTAACCACCGCCAGTGACATAGAAATCTGCAAAAGATGCTGATATATTGAATTCATGGTATCAAAAAATAAGAAGATTGAGCACTGATTTTTCAACATAGAGCTTGAGGTATTTATAAAATCCTTTGTAATGGAGATTAAATCTTACCCATCACATGTTGTCTGCAACTATTAAGGACTAGTTACATGAACTATCATTCCTATGTTATTATTTGGAAGATCTACTCTTGCACAAGGTGCAAATAAAACTCAGTCTAACTTTTATTACTATAAAACTTGAATGCTAACAAAGTACCTTCTAATTTCAGTACAAAAGACTAAAGCAATTGGCCTGCTCTGAGATTTGGAAAATGAATAGGTCCTGCAGCCTGCACAGAACCCACCCCACCCCACTGCTTGTCCACAGGTTGCCAAAGCGAGTGCAGCACAGCTACCCAAGTGGCAGCACAGACACCTCAAGTCAGATTCCTTCCTCTGTTCTCAACAGAGAATCGCACAGCAATGAGCTCAAAAATGGGTTTTGCTGAGACTAAGTGTAATTTCTAGCCACATTGACAAAGTACATTTTATCAGTCAAAAATGTCTGGGATAGATTAAAACACTGTATAAATTCGCCACATTTCTTTAAATGGTCATATTAAATCCTGTAAACACCAGATACCCTTTGGGGTAAAATAAATAAATAAATCATACAAACCAAAGTGCTGCAAGATGGACACAACACAGAGTCGGCACAAATGGGCTGGATCACCAGTGTCACAGTTTAAATTCAGCAGGTAAAGCCTCTCATTTAAGCACATTGCTTGGGTGAGCTTTTCAGTTTGTTTTTGATAATTGAAAAGGTGCAAAGTAATTTTCAGTAACTTGTTTCCATCTCACCTATTAACTCCAGACAAACTTTTTCAGAAGTAGGAGGTAATTTTGTTGATCTGAAAACCATATTATTCTGCATTCAGTATTGGGACAACATGAAGAAAAATTATTGCAATTTCTAATTCATGCACTAAATATTATGATTTCTCAAGTGATGAACTGTTTAGTTTTCTAGACTGTTGTCAATCAGAGAAGAGAACCAAATTCTCTGGGGAGAGTATCAGCAATACTGAACTAAATATGAAACACCTCAATTTCCTTTCGGGATAAAATGCAAAACAGTCAACATGGCCTAAAATCATGCACTACTTTATTTACCTGTTTGCATTCTGATGAGATAGCTCAGTATTTTCACATGGCCTTTGGAGAACGTCTTTCTAGTTTGTGTGACTATAACTAGTGTTACATGATTAATTTCTTAGAAAACACATGCACCCATGGAAGGCTATATTAAACTGAGCACATCTGCTACAGGGCATGTTTAAAACACTACTGCTTGCAAGAGCATCAGTTTGATGTAGCCTATTATAGAATAAAATAGGCCAAAATTAAACTTGGCATGCCAGCGCACTTTAATTCTGTATTTGTGAAGTGTTTTTTCAAACTTAGGAGCCCTTTTCACTACTTTAAGAGGAAAGCCCACACGTACACCCAAAATCCTAACAATTCTAACACCGTATTTGTTCTTTACCAACTAGCATATACCTTGTTCTAATGGTTTAAAGCAATTAAATCCCTCAAAATTGTGCGTATCCAGGCATTATTGAGGAAATAAAGACACCCATCACTATTCTTCTTAAATTTTATTCCATAATAAAAAATAGAAGATGAAAGAAATAGAGTGTTCAAGAATTAAAGCAATTATTGGTCAATGTAAGGAGCAGTAAACTAATTATCTGAATGATGATTAAGGACCTGGTTCATCAAAAGTAATTCTGGGTCCTCCATGGCATATCTGTAGGCTTCTACAGAACAGAAATCCAGACTATCTTTTATTGAAGCAGGTCCTGTATTATCTACAGAACACTTGATTTCATACTCTATTTGTCCTTCTCTTTTTGTTCTTTTTCCTTCTTTTCACGTTCAGCTTTCGCTTCCTCCTCCTCATGTTGTTTTATCAACTGTTCCACCTCCTTTTGCTTCAGAACCCTTATTACTGTCTTTCCGTTCTCTCGTGTCAGTGTTGCAATTTCAACTGAAACATATGGAACAGACAGCGGCATTACATTTTGTCCTTTAGGCAGAGCAATCATCAGAAGGGTAAGATTTGTGGTGACAACTGACAGGGAAGCAGCAGGCTCTTACCCAGCCTCTATAAAGAGGCCTGACCGGGGAGCCAGACGGCAGCGTCCTCCCCCTCTCCAGTGACTCTTCCACCAGACACACAGCCCTCCCTACACCCCTGCAGCTGAACCAGGTGGATCATCCTCAACCAAACCATCTGCATGCCTCTTAGAGAGGTTAAGGCTGAAGCTGCTGCATCTTCTAAAAATGCTTTTCACATCACAACTAAAAATCCAATAAAATGTATATACATTCCCCACATTTTCTTTTTTCAAGCAAAGGGTGTTATCCTGTATTAGTGAACTGCTCACCTTTCTCTGCGGAGAGTTTGCTGACATCCATGGTTTTGTTTAGAACCTTAATGGCTAATGCAAGCGCAGTCTTTAGGGTCATTTCTCCTTCTTTGTAGTCTTGCTTTAGCATTGACACAGCTGCCTATACATCACAGAAATGAAAATTATATCTTTGGGCAATCAACCAAACAGTTGTTTTTTGCCAGATAGTATCAATACATGATTAAGAGCAGTGCTTCTACCTATTTCTGCTCTGCTCTAGTAATCAACAACTCAGTTTAATTAGTACAGTGCAATTTACACTTTTTTTTTTTGCTTGACTTTGAGAGGTAAAAAACCAGAACTTACAGCACTATTATTCCCAATGCATGTAGCTTTCCACCCTCCATAATTTCCACTAGGATCACTTTGATACAGCTGAAATCCATAATGCTTATCCCAGCCAATATACAGCAGCGAAACACCAAAAGGACGTTTTCCTGTTGAAAAGAAAGCAATTAGCCATCTAAATTTAGTAACAAGATTAGTCATGAGTGACAATTATTTTCTTTGATTTCCTTTTTCAAATCTCTTCCTGTGAACTAGGATTTAATAGACCATTCTGCACTTCTGTTGCTCGAGATAAGCACGCCAACATTTCTTTAAGCCATGGGGCTGGGGGGCTGACAGCAAAGGTTTATTTCATTTAACCCTAAGAGCAGCTCATTTCCATCTCCACAAATTGTAATTTATCAACTCAGGACTTTAAAGTCAAAACTTAATATTTAAAGTGCGTAGCTTAGCTGTTAAAGCGTATAACTTAACAGTGTCAAAAGCCAGGTATGTAAAAAGGTAATTCTTTCACGCTACATAAGTGAAATACCAGAATCATCAGTTCACATACTAAGGTGTGCTATTTACAATGTTTTCTAATGTGTTGCTAGATCCACAGAAATATCATTTTTAAAGTGTTACAATATTGATACCCCTACATATTGCAATTCATTGTGCCATTATGCTGGATGGGCCCAAAATAGCAAACAATTCTCTGCTGGTCTTTTGGAGGATTCCAAAGCATTCTGTGCAATGGGCTGCAACCTCTGCCATCAGTTTCTCAATTTTCCCTAAAAAGTAGCACCTTCAGTAGCAAAACAGTAGCTGTGACTACCCATTCCCCCCTTATAATTGGCTATTGTTTTTCCCAGCATAACTTGTTACAGAAGAATTTGGTAGAACTGTCCAGAGACTTGGATGCTTCCGATTATGTAACAGAATCGTTCTTTAGACATTTGAAAGCACAACGGTTCCTCACACTTCATTACCTCCAAACTGCGTATAAGCCTGCTTGATATCACATAGTGCTGTTACCAGTTGCTCACAAGGAATGGGCTCTTGATACTGTAACAAATACCTAATATGAAGGAGAAAACAACAGTTTTTAAAACTGTACCACATTTAACAAGAAACAAGCTCCTAAGTTAGACCCTCTTTGATCTAGCTGCTTTACTTCAGAACAGTCTGCTTCTGCTCTCCTGAACGCATGCTCGTTTTGATGTAATACATCAATGGAACTGAATGTGACATCGCTGGCAAGTGAAACCAGGCTAACTGTGAGCAGACCTACCTCTGTGCAATCAGTCTCAGCTCGTTTGTTAGAACATTGGCATCTGACGTTATTCCTGCAACGCTGCAAGCCATATCCCTGCAACGGGAGCACAGCAATTAACAGAATTCCTATCAGTCGCCAACAAATAGTCACAGCTTCATGCGGCAGCTCAAGAACATGTACTGTTGGGTCTTTCTGATCATAACTACCTGCCGTATAAAAGGGGTTCATCAGCTCCTGCCTTTAGGGTACATCAAAAATATGTAACCTTTTCGTAAGAGCAGAGCTAGGCAGCAAAAAGCAAGCGAGTCAGTATGTTCGTTAAGCGTACAGTTCTGAGAAGAGCATCGTGCCAAAGGTGATTAAGTTCTGAGTGTCTTGACAAGAGCCATCAGCTAAACAGAGGTCACTGACGCTGCCTTTGTGTAACCAAAACGTAGCAACCTTGACCAATGTGATATTGCTACAAAGCTTGCACTGCATGGAAAGGATTCAGGAAAAATAATCCAGATTATTTTTTCCAAGTTAGTTTAAGAGAAGGTCTGCCCAATGTGATATTGCTACAGTTGTCACTACACAGAATAGATTCAGGAAAAATAATCCCCTTTGTTTTTTTCAAGTGAATTTAAAAGAAGAGCTGGCCTCGATGACAACTCCAGCGCACTGTCACGCAGCCTCCTTCAAAGTCCAGCACTTCCTACGGTTCCAGCTGTTCGCAAGGTCGACACAGAACGGGAGGTGACAGGATGTCGGGCTGTTTGTTTGCACCCCCTGGCAAGGATGCAGCTCTACCACCTTTACAGGCAAGAGAGCATAACATGTAACACTCTCCACTCTGACATCACAAATTCAACTTCCAGAGAGCTATAAAGGAATTCGTAATAAGGAGATAAATCATCTCTGCCACTGTTGAGGCAAAGAAACCTAAGGTATGTTTAACTTAATTATCTTCTTGTCTTTAAATCGCAGAAGAAAAACAAAGACTTAGAAGAGGATGCTGAGCACAAATAGTATGGGGGAGGTGTGTATGCTGTGATGTTGCATGCATTCTGTATGCTGCACCAGCAAATGCTATGTTGTAAAACAGAGAATTCCCAATTTTCTTAAGCACTGCAGTAACCCCTTGTATGGGGAAGTAACAATAAACAGGCTATTCCACCTAGAAAAATGTCTTAAACATTGAAAAAAAAAAAAAAAGCAACACTTGTACTTTGAAAGAACTACTGAAACAAAAAACTCCAAAATAGTCATATGTGTCTAAAACACTGAACAAAAAGAATATGAACAATTTAAATAAAATAAAACCAGGTTCAGTGCTAAAACATCGGAAGAATAGTAGTTTTGTTACCAATAACATCACTGGACACATGATCATCTTTTTTAACTTACTCATTAAGTTTGTATATTTTCTCTGAGAAAAAAACTTCATCAAGCAGCTTGTGAATGTTGCGTCTCTCTGCTGCCAGCAAAACGCCATCATTTGCTAGAATTCCCAAGCAAGTACCTGCGTGTCCAATGGCTTCCATTGCATACTCAACCTGATACAAGCGACCTAGGAAAGGATTTGAAGTAGTAACATCAACAAAGTGACACTGAACAAGACCAAGTACACCAGGCGAGTTAAATTTGGAAGAATCTGACAGATGCCTATTTGCCAAGCTATTCTTACTTCTTCAGTTAATTTCAACTTGATAGTAAATTAATTGGTTGAAAAGGAGAAAGGAATCAGAAAAAGAAAATCCACGGATCTGATAAAATAATAAAGGACATATTCAATGTGGGGAAAAAACCCACAACATTTTACATAAACAAAAAGTATCTACAGAACTCTTTGCTGCAGTAGAATAAGCCAAATTTAAATAATCAAAGAAAATACTTGATACTGAAGTCCATTCCACATTAAAAAAAAATCCAGGAAAAGATGTCTGTCAGGCCCAGGTAAGAGCAGCGAGGAGCGGTGTGATTGCACCAGCGGGACACCGTGTCTTCTCAGGGGGAGGGGGGCGCAGTGACAAAACCCATCCACAATCCATACTCAACCCACCATTCGCTCGCGTTATTTCAAAACCTGGCAGGTGGTACTACCCACCAATGGTCTGCAGTCTCATTACTGACTGAATTAAAATGAACTTGGAAGTCTCCACGTTGGACCCTTGGTGCCCTTACAGAATTGTGAGCCACTTCTAGGTGGTAAATATGATTTCTATAAATTGTATATGGATAGAAACACACTATAGACAACCAGCCTTTATACAAGTAGTTTGTTATTTAGCTTTGAGAAGCTGGATAGAACAGAGTTTAAAAATACCTTCTGGAGAGAATATGGTAGTTCTGGAGTCATATCTTCGAGACTGCAAAAAGCAACAGCTCGTTAAATATCAGCGTTCTCTCTCGTCAGAAACCAACATTCTACAAGGAGCGATGCCCAGAGCCGCACATAAACCCCGCTCACGGAGTGACCTCGGACGGGCACCCGGGGTGAGAGGGGAACGCACTGCCCTCACGCCAGCGGGTCGGGCCCTCGCCGGGCCCCCTCCCCCGGGCCTCTCCGCCGCGCCCCCTCCCCGCCATACGCTGCAGCCGACCCGCGGCCCGGCAAAGCCCCGGGGAGAGCGGGCCCGACCCGCGGCTGCCACTCACCATCGCGCCGGGGACGCGCTACGGGACGGGCAGGAGGGACGCGGCCTGTAAGACAGCACAACGCACGTTAACCGGCGCCACCCGGCCCCGGCCGCAGAGGGCGCTGCCGCCGCGGCCGCATTGCAGAGTCATCCCCGCCGCGGCAGAAGGCCGGTGCCCTTCCGCCGAGGGCAGGGACCCGCTCCTGCTCCTCCCAGCCCGCCCACCACCCTCCCGCACTCACGGCAGGCCGGAGGGGGTCGATCGGTCGTGGAGGGACAGCGGGTCCCGTCCGGCGGTAAAAAAACCGGGCGCTACGGCCGCGTCCGGAGCTTCACCGCAGCGTCGGAAATGGCCGCCGCGCCTGCGCGCTGCCGCGTGCCGGAGTAGGGCGGGGCCCGCCGCTCCTTCCCCCCACCGCCAATGCGAGGGGCGGGGGGGGCGCGCGCCCCGCTAACGACCGCCCCGCGCGGCGCCCGCAGCGCCCCCACCGCGCCGCCCGCCACCCCCAGCGGGGCCCGGAGAGCCCTCCCCTGAGGCGGGGACAGCGAGCCTCCTCCTGCCCCTGACGCGCACAGACAGCGGCGGACGCGCTCCGGCGCCGGCAGCATCGCCTTTATTGCAAGAGGGTAAGGCGTCACCGTGCGAGTACCTCAGCAGCCACCCCTCTGCTGGGCAGGTGCGCGGTTGGTGTATGCTTCAGCAGTCTCAAACCACTTCTTCTCTACAGCTTCTTGGCCCACCTCAAACATTGTAATTAAGTGTTTCCATCCGGTTTTGGCCGTGATCATGAGGTATTCCTTGTTCTCTGGGTAGAGCAGAGCCGTGTGGGCTGCTATGACGAGGGACTGGGAAAATCTCCCGCTCACCAAGAGGAAGAGGGCACCTCTCTCCTCCTCTGTGAGGGGCACCACACTTTCAAACCCTGCCAGAACATGCCCTCCAACGTTCAGCGGATCTGGGCTCTCAATCATCATGTACATGATGGCTATTGCGACTTCAAATACGTAATACCCATAACTCATGTCACCAAAATCTAGGATGCCCGACACTCTGTACTGAGGATTCTCCAGGGAAGCAGAACTGGAATCAACTAGAATGTTGTGATCATTTAGATCTCCATGATTGATACCTAAACACAGAAGAAATAGGAACAGTATTTAACAATTACTGAACAGCAAAAAAATCTAACATTTTTTTCCCCAATTTCTCAGTGAAACAGCTCTGAAAAGATGCACAGGGGCTCAAACTAGTACTCCACTACCAAACCATACTAGTCTCCTTCAGCACCAAGCATTGCCTTTCACAGCCTTGCCACTTCCTCAGAACCTCATTCCACTAACAGGATTGAGGTGACCAGAGAGCAATTCATAAAGGGAGAATTTGAGATCTTACTCTGGGCTGGTACTACCCGTGATAGGCTACATGTTTTCCCCAACACAGATTAGCAGCTTTCAAATTATCAAATTATCATCAGTGTGTGCGAGGTGAATTCCATAAATATGCTTAAATAATTATGAAAGGAAGCAGTGCACTCTGTACATTCCTATTAAGCTGACATAACAGCATGAAAACCATCACCTTAACAGAAGCAAACTCATCAGAAAGATCAAGAACCGAACCCGACTCTGGACAGCACACTCCTCCTGGCCGATTCTGTGCTGTGTTCATTCAATACAATATTTGCACATGTCTAGCTACGAATAAAGAAGACTTTTTTTTTTTTTGCCTTCTCCACAGACCCAAACTCCTGTAAAAATGTCAGTGTCTCAGTTCAACATAATTACAATGTGAATAAAATACTCACAGGCTCGAAAACTGCTTAGCTTGGGAATTATTTTCACTTTAAACTGCTCAATGACTTGTTCCACAACTTCACGGTATTTGTTCTGACCCAAAGCATAAATGTACTGATCTAAAAGGGGAACGTTTGCCAAGTTCCAGATGAACTGACCTCGATGCAGGCTTTTTACTGATGGATGATGGAATTTCTTTGGAAAAAGCACAAGGTAAAATAGGCCATAAGTAAAAATCCTTGTTTTATGATTAAAGAGCTGGATTCAAAGCCCCTATTAACAGGTTCCTAATGAGACTCATTGACTATTGCTTTGTATCAAGAAGTAAAAGAAATATCTGAAGAACAGTTAAGGCAAGCATCTTAATATCTACATACAACCCAAATGTTTTTCCCCCCCCATTCTTTAGGTAAAAAGATTGTTATGTCACTCATCACTTCAATAATTTTAAATTGATACTGAATTTCTGTAACATGCCATTATGTAGCACCTTTGAGGCCTTGTCAGAGTCCCTCACTGGCAGAGCTCCAGAAAGCTGTTGGAGCAGGAGAGACACAAAACTTGTCGGGGAACACACACACTCTGCTTTTAAAGGTGGCAGCTTCAGGGGACAAGCCTTTCAATCATGAAAAATCCTGAGGACAGAAGTACTTTATGGAGATACTGGACAGAGCTTTATTCTTATGAAAATTTGCCTCTGTAGATCCAAGTAGCCTAAATTTTTAAACAAGGTCCCTAACCTCCCACTAGCAAATGACATTCAGGGAGGAAGAACATCTCTCCCACTGCACACCACACTGATCCTTGAATCCCCTCACGCTTACTAAGGCGGCTTGTGGGCTGGATTCGTCCAGTGCACAAGGCAGATAAAATAAACTTCCCACAAAAGTAGCTGGCTTCCTCCTAGGAAGAAACCCATGCTTGTAACGAAGGCTCTGAAAGATAGCTAAATGATAGTCAAAGCTGGAACTGGGTATGAAAAAGTAAGGAACAAGATGAAGCCTAAACCAAAAATCACACCAGGGGATCCCCAGTGCTGCGTAAAGCCCCTCACAAACAGGGAGAATGCCTGCTGCTGAGCAGCCCCTGCGATCTTCCCAGGGCAAATCCCATACCCCAGCAAGCTGTCAATGGCTTTCCAGGTGTGTGACAGATAGTAATAAGCTATGAGCCCTTGCTGCTGAAAAGCCATAGACAGTGACTTTGCTGCCATAAACCTAACTTATTTCTGAGGCACATCCAAGCAAAAGGAGACTCCAACGGAGCAGGAATACTGAATTTCACTGAATTTTTTGGAGTTGGAAGGGAC
>BJBW01000395.1:0-11988 GCA_004320125.1 Scolopax mira
AGCCAGGAGGGCAGGGATCACACTCCCCCAAGTGGCTCAACCCTTTCACCTTCCCTCTCTTTATTCAGAACCAACTCTGTCTCCTCCTCCATGTTTTCTTTTATTTATAAACCTGGTTAAAGCTGCTGCACAGACAGAAATATACTGATAGCTTGTCTTGTGGGAGCGTTACCTTTGCTATTCAGAAGTCTCTCGGCCAGTTTCCTTATACTGCAAGCAATAAAAGTGTCCACTGTGCACATGTTATGTCAAGCAAAAAGACTTTAATTTTACTATAGTGTCCCTTGCATGGCTTTTCTGCCTTCTTTGGCTTTCCTTTCCCTGCCCTAATTCCTTCCTCTCCCTCTTCTCTTTTCTTCATTTCCCTCTATGTAACAAGATTTTGGCTACATGGGCATAATTGCATCCTTTGTTGTATTGCTGGAAGCACTGAACTGATGAGGTCACTGAAAGAGTTAAGCAACTTCATGGGTGATGTAAGTTTGCCAGGCCTCAGAAGAATGGATCATTGAATGTACTGAAACTGTGTTCCTCCAAGAGTGACTTGCAATTTGATCTCTCACCAGAGATAAATTTTCTCTTTTGCTGTTCTTTTTGGCCATGTTAATGTATTTTGAGTCTTGTTTTTCCTTATAGAGAGCAAAATCAAATTCCAGCAATGACAGCACCTTAGCCTAGTATCATTCCATTGATTTATTCCCCCCACACCAGGAAACACAGTTATTACTTTATTTAATAACGTCATAGAGGCTCTCAGACAAGGTACGTTTCTCTATTAAGGTTTTCTATTGCTAAGGAAAAGTGAATAAGAGATGCTGTTACAAGGAAAGAATTACTTAATACATTGCAAACACTTTAATTACCCTTCCCCCTCCTCAAACTCCTCATTAAAGTTTACATAGGCTTTTGATGGTGCTCAGTGCCCCGAGAATAAGGATACCAAGACTTTCCGGGATGAGAGCCCCACAAAAAATCCCACTCTGGACTGTGTCATGGTCTTCTTTGTACTCAGTGGTGCTCAGATCCCAATTAGTTCATCAGAAGTGTGTGGGAAGCAAAGACTCTGGAAAGGACATGGTAGTTGAGGAAATTCAGCAACTGTGGCAGGATTGTGGCAGAGAGAAAACAGAAGGAGTGATAGAATGGCTGAGGAAAGACCAGAAGCAGTATCAAGTGCTGGTAAGGTGCATGGCCACCAGATAAATTATCTGGGACTAAGGGGTCCTGGGACCCCTGAGCTCTCAGATAGTTGCATTCAGTGGTCTTATGCACCAAGTCTTTCTGTTTTCTCACAGAACAGCCCTTGAACAAACTAGGAAGCTCACCCCACAACCCCCAGCTTCTTGTTAATGACTTCTTCACCCTAGCCTGTGCTAGTTGATTGCTCTCACACCTGGTGCTTATCCAGCCCTGAAAACATGTTCCCTGGAAATCATAATGCATGAGTGTCCCTGCCAGAGATCAGTCACTGTGTTCCCGCTGGTAATCTCGCAGGCTGAACGCAGGGCTGGTGTCTTTTGTGTGCAAATCTCCTCAGAAGATGAAAAACCAGAGGATTTATTAAACGAGCAACAGATAAGGGCTTCAGATTGATCTGTCACAGGCAGGAGTGAAATTGATAGAACTGTCCACACTGCACTAGGGGGAAGATTGTGGTGCTTCCATTTGGTGCCCAATGGATTTAAATCCAGCTGGCGGCCAGTCACAAGTGGTGTGCCTCAGGGCTCAGTGTTGGGACCATTTCTGTTTAACATCTTTATTGATGGTCTAGATAAGGACATAGGGTGTATCATCAGCAAATTGGCAGATGACACCAAATTAAGCAGAAGTGTTGATTTACATGAGTTTAGGGAAGCTCTACAGAGAGACTTAGATAGATTGGATCATTGGGCCAATGTTAATGGTATGATCTTCAACAAGGTCAAGTACCAGGTCCTGCACTTGGGCCACGATAACCCCCTGCACCGTTACAGGCTAGGGGAAGTGTGGCTGGAGCTGCCTGGCAGAAAAAGACCTGGGGGTTCTAATTGACAAGTGGCTGAATATGAGCCGGCAGTGTGCCCAGGTGGCCAAGAAAGCCAATGGCATCCTGGCTTGGATTAGAAATAGTGTGACCAGCAGAAGCAGGGAGGTGATTGTCCTCCTGTACTCAGCACTGGTGAGACCACACCTGGACTGCTGTGTCCAGTTCTGGGCACCTCAATCCAAGAGAGACATTGAGGTGCTGGAGTGGGTGCAGAGGAGGCAATGAAGCTGGTGAAGGGCCTGGAGAACAAATCGTATGAAGAGCGGTTGAAGGAGCTGGGACTGTTTAGTCTGAGGAAGAGGAGGCTGAAGGGAAACCTCATCACTCTCTAAAACTACTTGAAAGGACACTGTAGAGAGGTTGGTGCTGGTCTTGTCTCACAGGTAATTAATGACAGAACAAGAGGGAGTGTCTGCAAGCTCCAACAGGGTAGGTTTAGACTAAATACTCGGAAATTATTTTTCACAGAAAGAGTGGTCGGGCATTGGAATAGGCTGCCAAGGGAGATGGTTTAGTCACCATCCCTGGACGTGTTTAAGAGTCGTTTAGATGTGGTGTTGGGGGATATGGTGCATGGGAGAACTTTGTAGAGTAGGGTAGATGGTTGGACTCGATGATCCCAAGGGTCCTTTCCAACCAAAATGATTCTATAATTCTGCTACATCCCCTCCTCTGTCATAGCTCCCTGACTTGGGGACCCCATGTCTCAGGTGTCCCTACCCATACCTTGGACACAGATCATCTGGAGATGACAGGATGAGTCCCCATGTCTGGTGGGGACTATGGGTGTGTTTAGAGAGTAGACCTGCACTTTGTCAGGGACAAATTCTCCTTTGTTTATCCACCAACCACACTATGCTTGGTCTCCCCTCTGAAATGGTCTCTGAATTAATAAGTAGCCATGTCAGAGAGGAAGCAAGGCAGTGGACTCTCCGTCCAAGATTTTGGGACACTCAGGGTCAAGGGGCAGCCTGAGCTTCCAACCCTGCTCTAAGTAATAATTCTCTCCAAAGGGAGGGCAGAGCCTTCAGATAAACACCTTGGCTTGCCCCTCACCAATATATAACTATGGTGTAAATGGTTCATGCCTCTTAACTTGGGAAAAACATGGTGATCACAGGCCACGTATAAGCAGATTGTACGCATGTAATGTACACATGTACCAAGACTCCAAGTCCCTCGCTGTCTCCACTGCATTCCTTTCCTTTCTGAAGGATGGAGGTGAATGCAGCTCTTGGAATATGGGCCTTCTACTCTGCCTCTATTGGGATCTGACTTTCATTTCTTCCAGGGACAGCACACAGACCTCAGCAGATTGCCTTGTGACCAGACGCATGCAGAGGAGACCAGCAGCTGCTTTCCTCTCTGAGGAGCTGCCAATTTTTCTCCAGAGATTGATGCTGACCACAATTTGTCAAGCTGGAGTTGTGTCTGGCCTTGGTGGTCTCTGGTGTAGTTCAGCCAGTCTCTCTCTGACAGTAGCTCTACTATCTCTTTCCTCAGCAATTCCACCATGAGACACACACCAGGATGTCATCTCTATCCTGGCCATCAGTGACAGGAAAATACAGACCAGAGCCTTAGAAAACCCAGGCAAGGCTCTGGGAAGAGGCAAGTAGGTCTGTAGTCCCATCTTGACACACCTGGTGTGTTTTTAGAGGTGAGACACCTCTAGAGTCCCCAAGAGACCATACCTGGGAAAGGTCTTTGCCCTCTCCCCTTCTTCCTCCTTAATGTTCCCCATAGTGGGGACTGGTTGGGATTTCCTACAGGTCTTAGGGAGCTCACGCAGGAGGATGAGCAGATACACCTCCACTGCTCCATGAGCCATAGAAAGAAAAATCACAGTCCTGTACGTGCGCACGTCAGAGACCTGATGCAGCCAGGAGTCAAACTTTGTTAGCATTATTGCACATTAGAGACAGTAATTTTCTAACAGAAACCGTATTGCACCCAACATGAGGTAATTTATTTTGGATCTCCTTATGATGGGTAAAGATGTATTAATCACCATGCTGGAAGTTAGTGGTTGCCTAGGGACCCATGATCATGACCTGATTATATTTAATATATGCAAAGAGAGAACAGTCCCAACCAATTCTATATATCTATAGACACACACACTCACATGATGCTTTTAAAAGACTAATTTCCCAAAGCTGGAGAAAATTACAAGTGGAATTACTTTGGAGGGAAATTTTAATAAATAAAAAAAAAAGTGAATGAAGATGGGAAGTTCTTTAATGAGAGCTTATTAGGTCATAATTTCACCTCACAGAAAGAAGAGAGTTTTGCCTAAAAGTCCACACTGATTTAGTGGCAAAATGAAAGAGGCTATTAGAAATAAAAATGTGACATGGAAAGAATAGAGGAAGGGAAAGAAGCCAGAAAGAAGCCAGGGATAGTGGTATGAATTGCAGGAAGGAAAGGCAGGAAATTGATAAGGAAAACTGAAGGCAATAAACAAACATCCATGGCTGGCAAGTTGATGAACAATAAGGAGCTTCTGAAGTGGTTTGGAAAAATGGGAAACCACAAGTACAAATAAAGTCTTTCCTAAAAGAAGCCACTGCTGTAACTGGTTGCAGAGCATGGCAAAGCAGAGCTTCTTCAACATGATACCTCTCCTCAGGAGGCCCACACCAAAGGGACGCCTTGTGAAGTGTTTGCTCAGTAGTGGTCACTATTCTCTGGACTTGGCAAATGACAGCTCCCTGGAGACATGGTGAATGCTAATGCTGGACAGCTGGGAGAACAAAGTAAAGTGACAAATGGGACTCCAGGCCAGTGATTTCATTTGGAGATGTCCACATGAATGCTCAACGAATGGAGATACCAATAACTTGCTCTTGGTGAAGACACAAGCTCACTTGGTAAGTAGGATTTTGCTTAGAGATGGCATAAGCCAATACTGCTGATAAAAGATGTCCTGCCTTTGGGTAGTCCTGCCTACCCAATGTCAGCCTGCATGTTCCAGACTGGTGGCATCACTGTTGACACCAGGATTTGAGGCAAATAGGGCCAGTGAACTCACACTGCGTGAAGCTGACTCGAGAGCTACAGCTGAATGGGCTTTTTTAAAGCCATTTCCATACCTCAGTCCAGGAAACTGCTTTTTTTTTTTTTTCTTAAAAAAAATTAATATTTTCCAGGAGCAGCACTTACTAACATGAGCTTAATCTGTTTCTCAAACTGCGAGACTTTAACATTTTCTTGGGTGTTTGATTTACTGTCACAGAGTATTTTGTTTAAAAAATAGCTCCACAGGCAGCAGAAATGATCACACTTGGTTTCCTGTGGCTGCCTCCTGTGTGCTTTCTCATGTGTCTAGCAATTTGGTTGATCTCAGAAGGAAGCCTTTCTCAGCAGAGCACTAATTTGGGTCTGTTTCCTCTAGCCTGGTTACATACATTGATAGTATTTGTAAGAACATTGTATATCTCAGAGCTCTACCTCTCAGCTGGACTAGATGGAAGGTGGCAGCAGCAGGACTGACAGGCAGCAATATCACATCATTCCTGCTTCCTTAGGAAACCTGGCTGAAATTAGCACCAAACTGCATCAGTCAAGCACTTGATAAATGGACTAAGAACTGGCTAACAGATGTCACAAAAGGAGTTCTGTGAGGAAAATCAGTCTTTCTGCACATCAGGATATGGATCAATGCTTTATTCAACACTTTCCCCTCAAGATCTGGAGACAAATAAAAACTACTTCCAGGCAGGTGGATGAAAAAGACTCTCCAAGCAATAGACCATGCTGGAATAAGCACAGGGTGAGGGGAATCTCTTATTGCTTATGCCTTAAAAAGCAAATATGTGTTTTGCTATGGTCGAGTTCTCTGTAGACAGGAGTTACACTGCACCATTGTGCCAAGGACACTTTGCAGCTGGTGTTACCATAGTAGTGTCGAGCCACAGTCCTGTAAAACAAAGAGCTTCACCTAGTGGTTCTTCCAATTCCTCCTCCTCTTCTCCTGCACATGGTCCTGTACAACCAACTGACCAACACAAAGCCTCTGACCCATTTTATTAATACCTTCTCTGTGCTGAAGGCACACTTTTCCTCCTCCCATTCTGCCAATCTGCAGGTTTCTAACTGCTCATGATCTCTGAGACAAGTCCTTTCCTGTGTGCCCTCCTGAAATGGCTCAGGTTTACTCCTGTGTATCACTCTGGTGGTAGGAGATGAAGATCAGACACGCAGCAGGACCATGTACAATTTAACCCTCAGGGCAAAGGATCCTCACTCTGCCCCACTTTCCCACTAAACCCAGCTTGGCCCTAGGAGAGGGGGATAATCTCTTTCTTTTTTTGGGGGGGAACAGGCATGGTGGGGATGGGGAGAAGTATGCAGAATTTTCTGGGAACTGCAGTGGAGTGTGGGACAGTAATACTCAAAAGAGGAGATGCTGTCACCCCCTCCAGCTTTTCATTGGAGCCATGATTCTTGCTGAAGCATTTCCAGGCACTTGTTACAGGAAACCCTGGGAGTTCACGCACACAACCAGCTCCGGGCCTGCCCTGCAAACACCGGGGTTTCCATCCTCCAAAAGCACTTCCCCAGGACGCTTCAAGGCAAACAGTGCTTCATTCATGACCTTGCTGGCTTGAGCCAACAACTTTCCCCCTCCACCAGCTGCAGCATGGGCGCTGCTGCCAGCACTGGGCACAGGACCCAGATCAGGCACACAGAGCCAAGTCCCTCTAGAAACAGCGGAAAGCTACGGGGAGGAGTAAGGCTGGAGCATGGAGAGCTGCAGAACGCTGGAGCTGACCCTATTCCCAGCTCACACATTGGGCTGAGGGGGGGAAGGAGCAAAAAGCCTGTGCCGAGGGGGGAGTTTCCCCAAGCGCATTGGCAAATTGTGCTCAGCAGAGGTGGTGGGAACTCAGCCCTTGCAGCCAAAGCTGCAGCCTGCTGCCACGTCCAGGGTGAGACAGGGGAGTTCCTAGAGAAGGTGAGAGCCCTGGCTGCAGCCTGAACATTTACTGGGCCAATCAGTCACACCTCTTGGCTGATGCATTCAAGCACACAGCTGGGTGCTCATGGACTCAGCACAAAGGGCTCTCCTATACAGTCTGAACCAGATCATTTACAGATGTGGGAGTCTGGAAGCTAAATCCCCAAACTGGTTGAGACTAACCCTTAAGACTATGAAACCACTTCCAAGCTGCCAGGCTAATTTATCAGACGGTGATCATAGCCACTGCCTAAACAAGAGCAGGATTGCTGGTCAGGTTGGGGTTGCTCCTGGTAGTTCTGCAATATTGTCTTATTTGATAGCTGACAAGATGCTGCATGATGTGAATTGCCAATACAACATTAATGAGTATATCAAAAACCACAGGGCTGAATTATTCAAAGTGTGTAGCTGGAAAGGCAGTGCCCAGGACATGCAGACACCCACCAGCACCAGGACAGCATGGGAGATGCTAGGACTGAACCCTGGAACCTGGAGAAGAGACTTCAGGGGACAAACCCCATAACTATCCCAGGGCTCAGGGTCTCCTCCAGGCTATTGTTATGCCTTAGTCTCATTATGGGCAAAAGGGAGGGCACCATACATATAGAGCTAAGTCCAGTTAACGTTTTGGCAATCTAATAGTCCAAGGTATCTAATTCATACAGAAAACCCTACTTAGTAAGGGTTTTGTAGTCAAAATTGTTATGCAAAAAACTTCCCAAATTTACTTTTCTCGAGTGCTGGGCTCACCCTTTCAATGTCCCTCTGGGTCTAAGTGTACTTCCTCAGAGTTGGTGGGGACTCACAGAGAGCCACCAGCATCCCTGTCTGTTGCTGGGAGAAGTCTGATGTTCATGTTGGGGTTTCATCTTCCTTGATTTGGGAGACCCCAGTGTTATTCTTGATGCTCCCTCCTCATTGACTCTCAGCTAAAGTTTGAAAGCTGCACAATAGCCTCCCACAGCCCCACTCAACATAGAGAGCTCCATTTCATGGATTTGTTATGCCATTAACATACATGGTGTGCACAGAGTTACTAAAACAGTAATAGATCCTTAACTGCTAGGCAGTTGTTAAAACAAGCTAAAAGCAGCTCAGGCCAAGGCAAGACCAGCCCAGCCATGAAACTCCACACTGCTGGATCAATAAAGTGCCTTTGGCCTTCTACTAGGAAGAACAAAAATTGTTTTTACTGAGCTACGCTGCCATCATGATCAGTGACACACACACAGGTGCATGTTACTGTGGCCCGGCTGCTAAGTTTCATGCCACAAAGTTGTGTTTTTCACTCTAGGGTTATCCATAGTGCCTATTTCATTGGCATTATAGACCCCACAATGCTATGGGCTTCCTGCATTGCCTTGTAGGCACAGGATGAGGCCAAGACAGAGATGATCAACACTGGATGGGGACAGGGGGCTGCTGTCCCATTTTCCTGACCAGTGCAGGAGGGGTGGGCAGGGATTTGTGCTCTCCTGGTGGCACCAGGTGCTGGCAGATTGCTGTGTATGAAATGTGCACCTTTCTCTGCTTCCCTTTTCCACACCTTCCTTTCAGAAACTCACTATAAATCAGTTTTGGATCCCTGCTCAAATGCTTAACATTCGCTTCAAACCCCTTTTTTGAATTGTACAATGCTTCACATCTCACATGTTCTAATCTCCAGTTCATTTTCACCTCTCACTAAAGATCATTCCCCCCTCCTTTGACACATTGGGAAGACTGATAAAAGCATGTACTTTATATCCTGAATAATCCTCTCCAGCAAAACACCTTGACTCACCTGGGCTCCGGTTCAGACTGTACCAGCCTTGTGGGCAATCTCTGTTGAAGAGGCCCCCTATCTTCCTGCTTGCTTGTAACAGGGCAGGAACTTCAGAGAAGAGATTGAGGTTGCAGAATAAGCTCATTTCATAGAGCCACAGAATGGTTTAGGTTGGAAGGGACTTTAAAGTCCACCCAGTGCCACCCCCTGCCCTGGGCAGGGACACCTCTAACCAAACCAGGTTGCTCCAAGCCCCCTCCAACCTGCCCTTGAACCCCTCCAGGGATGGGGCAGCCATAGTTTCTCTGGCCAACCTGGGCCAGGCTTTCACCACCCTCACAGCAAAGAAGTTCTTCCTCAGATCTCATCGCAACCTCCCCTCTTTCAGTTTAAAGCCAGTAACCGTCATGTCTGCATGACAGTCTGTGAGTCATCCCACCCATTGCTTTCACCTTAGGACAATTTACCCCAGAGCTCTGCTGGCTGGAGACCTCCCAGGGATGCTCTGGGTGAGGGGAGTGAGGGGGTGTGTTTGAAGAGGCTGCGGTGCTTTGTCTGTGCAGCAGTTCCTTCAAGGTGCTCCTGGTCTGCTTCAGGCATTGGTGTTCTTTCTCCACTGCCCACCTGGCAAGCCAGGCTGACCAACGGCATTAGGGGCAGGAGGAGGAAAGCCCACCGTGTGTCCTTGTGAAGAAGTCACAGGTGGGGAGAGCATCATCTGGCCACTGCTTGGCGCTGCCCGTGTGCCCAGCTCAGCCCTGCTGCTCGCACTGTGGCCATGCCAGGCTGGGCTCTGCCCCAGCTCTGCCAGGTCCCCTCCTGTCCTGCTTCCTCATGAGGCTCGGGGAGATGAGGTACTGCACAGCTGGACACTAACTAAGCCAGGCCAAAGGCCAACAAATTACTTTTTTCAAGAATTAATTTCAGCTTCTGGGATGCTGAGGTGAGTGTATGGATGTGCCATTCTTCTTCTCCTACAATCTCGTCTTGGAGATCCAGCACACTATCACACTAAAAAAGCAATATGCACTGGCAACATACCAGAAATGCTGTCAGGGAACAGAGACCATGGATGCTGGCTTTGAAGCAAGCCTGTCTGTAGCTCGTTATCTGATTGCAATGAATGTGGGCAGCAGGGCACTGAGACACTCCACGGCTCCCTCACCAACTCCCAGCATTCAAAACACTTGACTCAGGTCTCAGAAAACATTATGCTGTCCAAAAATAATGAGATTTAAAAAATTAATAAACCCCAGCTCTGTTTATTTGCCTTCTATTTTTTGGAGCTGTTAGGAATCATGCTTACAGCATTTCTCTGCAGTCACAAGTTTGGCTCTGATATGATTTTCATTCAAGACCAAGTGTCTCATGTAATCCTCTGACTCTTGAAGTTGGGGCTGTAAGAAAAATAACAGCTCTCTGAGGACTGAATCATCAGAGCTGCCAACTCCGGCCAACCTTTTAAGGTTGGTAAAGTAGGGATGGAAATGGAGATGCTCTTAAGAACACTGAGTTTGGCTGGAAAACTAGTGAATTAATTTACTTGTAAATGCTTCCCCTCTGGGATTCATCATCCTTCCTGTGACACTGGGGTCTTTTTCTGCTCCCCAGCAAAATCCCAGGGCATACCTCCCCACCATGGGTATGGTTCAGAGCACGAGCATTGTACCGACTTGCTAAGCAGTGTTTGAAGCTCTCATGAGGGTGTCAGGAGGACCTGACTGGTTCTATCTACTTACTGGTGCCATAGCTGTCCTTGCAGAGTGGGACCTGGCTTCTCTGCCTGTGATGGCAAAACATGGCAATTTCTGCTGGCTTCTTCCTTGTGATGTAGATCTTGGGCTGCGTAGGTGCTTGGGAGCAGCCCAATCAATCACAGATACCTGAAGCCTGGTGAATTTCAGCAAGTTCAAACAATTGCCCAGTGAATAACATCAAATTGATACATATTCTTCTTCTTTTCCTCTGTTTCCACTGACAGATCATTTTCTTACCATGCTAATAACGCTGCTGTGAAAACTCTGTATTTCCACAAAGAAGCAGGGCAGGATTGGCTCCACAGCTGTCCTTCTGGTTGCTCTTATGTCATGTGTTGTGTCCAGGTTCAATGTATTCCAGAATGCACACCAACACCAACCCAAATGGTGTAATTTAGTCCATGAGTTTCTCCTTCAGACCCACGTTAAGACAGATTTGCTGAAAAGCTCAACAAGAGAATTGATGGGTTTTTTTCTGAGGGCTTAGGAAAATGAGATCAAGGGCTCCATATTTTTCAGCAACAAATTTGTGCATGCTGACATTCCCTGTGTCCAGGTCTCTGTGTTTGTACTCAAGAAACAAACAGGCTTGGGGAAGGAAGGGTCGGTCCTGCTGTCTCTGGAGAGCTCTGCTCTCCTGAGGTGTTAATAAAGATTCCTGGCAAGGTGTCAGGGCTCCTGTCCTGCCAGAGGACCACTACTGACATGCGCCTTCCCTGGGAGTGGGTCTGACTCATCCTGGTCTGGATCAGCTCCACAATCTCTCTGCAGTCACTAGAGGAGAGACCTGAAAGAAAAGAATCTTAAGTAAATGTGAACATTCGTCTACATGTTTATTTCCTGATTTGTATCTCTGACAAAGTGTGTAATCAAGGTTTGATCAATTCTTTGATGGATTAAAGTCACTTCTGTTCATCTTTTACTTTGCCCCACTGTCAGAATAATTTCCAGGTAACTCGGATTCCCACACGGCAGCCTCTTCCTCTGGGAGAAGAAAACCCTGACATCAGACCATCTGGCTTTCAAGGTGCCAACCCATTGCAAATCAGCTCTCCAGAGCCAAAGCTCAGTCTGGGGTCTTCTGGCAAGCAGTGCTGGAAAACTGAGGCTCTATAAACTCCATAAATCTTGCTTCTTTACACTGAGGCCAGCTGTGGCGGAGGAGCAATGGTCAGCATCTCACTAGCTGACAGACACCTTGCAGAAGGATGTATTTGCATGGGAAACAGTCATTAAAAAGCAGCTGAATCATCATGTTTCAGATAAATGCTGCACCCCCAAAATATTGTAACTTATATCACAGCTCAACTCACCATCTTAAGGCCCATATAGGTATATATGTATGCAATGCATAAATGCATACATATACACATTTGTCCTAGTTTGAGGGAAATTTTTTTGTTCAGTAATTTTAATTTTCAGCTAAGCCTTTTCTAACTAACTGAAGTCTCTGAAATTAACAGCACCTCGTTTG